>CM040473.1:21000711-21027749 GCA_022758105.1 Pangasianodon gigas | reverse complement strand
TGTTCCAGTTCATCCCAAAGGTGTTCAGTGGGGTTGAGGTCAGGGCTCTGTGCAGGACACTCGAGTTCTTCCACTCCAACCTTCACACACCATGTCTTCATGGAGCTCGCTTTGTGCACAGGGGCATTGTCATGCTGGAACAGGTTTGAGCCTCTTAGTTCCAGTGAAGGGAAACTGTAAAGCTACAGCACACAGAGACTTTCTATACAACTGTGTGCTTTTGACTTTGTGGAAACAGTTTGGAGAAGAATAACATGTGTGTGATGGTCAGAGGTGCACATACTTTTAGCCATATAGTTTAGATAGATAAATAGACAGATATGTGCAAAAAAAGAAGTAAAGAAAAAAGACCAAAACAAAAATATGGAAGAAAGAAATTAGGCAGAAAAGCTGATAAAGAAAACTAAACAAAAACCATATTTTAAATTTTTGTAAAAATGTTTTTTTTTTAATTGTCACAATGATGCTGAAATTCTGGATTATTAAAAATACTTTATTCAAAACTCACTTTAAAAATGACATCATGAACCCAACATCAATAAATAAACCATTTTATTGACAATTTCATTCACAAAGAAAAGAATTTATAAACCTCTTGGTTAGTGTGTTCAGGCAGTAATTATTAGGAGTGTAAACCTCAGGCAATGATTCCAGTTCATAAGGCAACGGTTCAGTATTTAATGATACCTCAGCTACAGTGAATCTGCTACGATGATGAACAGAAGGAATATTTTAAGTTTACGGACAAATCAGCTTGCTAATCTGTTAAATTATTTACACATCAGTTTAAATATAGAAATATTTTTACCCACCAGTTCACCTTTTGTTCTTTTTTTTAATAAAAATTGATTTCTGATTGTTGCCTCGAGTCACTTTTAAATCAATGCATTGATCCAAATCACCTGATCTTCACACCGCGACTGATTATAAACTGACTCTATGCTAATGAACTAGTTAGCGGATTATTCTGCGCTACAGTAATCCGATAACCGATTACATCTTAATGTGCAGCGAAATTTGGGTTTGATTGGATTTATAATGTCAGAATAAATTCAGAAAATTTTATTCAGTGAGTAAAAAGCTCACACACACACACACACACACACATTCAGAAAATAAATAGCACACACACATTCACACTATAAATCACACACACACACACACACACACACAGACACACACGCACACACACAGAGTAGGCTTGCACAATTCTGTTTTTGATACGTTACACTCCTCTCAAGCACATGATGTGTTGTTGCAGATATTAACTAGCAGCATCAGGTTTTCCTGTGTGTGTGTTTTCGTGTGTGTCACTGCCGCATCTCACCACAAGGGGGCATCAGCAAACTCACTGCAGAGAAAACACACAAACCCTGAATAAGGCTGTGGAGCTGGAATTAAAGACACATGCAGAAGACTGAGGGACGTTTTTCTCTCTCTCTCTCTCTCTCTCTCTGTGTGTGTGTGTGTGTGTTGAGGTCAACTGGGACAGAAAAACTTAACAGTGTTTATTTTCTGCTTGATAGAAATAACGAGTTTAGGTGACATCATCTAAGGGGGCGTGGTCAACATCAAACTTGAAAAAAATATATATTACACATAATTATGATGCGTATATGTGTAAGATGTGCAACTGCAAAACAGTAATAATAGTAATTAAGTCCAAGTCATGTACAGATATATTTATATTTAAATTATATTATAGATTATATTTAAATTAGGTTGGATTTCAGACATGTACACTATATGACCAAAAGTATGTGCACCCGCCCTAATGATTGAGTTCAGGTGTTTCAGCCACGCCCATTACTCACAGGTGGATAAAAATCAAGCATATAGCCGTGCAGTCTCTGTAGACGAACATCTGCAGTAGAATGAGCCGTAGTGAGGAAACCACCTTTACCACAAGCTCATCCAGGTGTGATGGTCAGGTGTGATGGTCAGGTATCATGGTCAGGTATCATGTTCAGGTGTGATGTTCAGGTGTGATGGTCAGGTGTCATGGTCAGGTATCATGGTCAGGTGTGATGTTCAGGTGTGATGTTCAGGTGTGATGGTCAGGTATCATGGTCAGGTGTGATGGTCAGGTGTGATGTTCAGGTGTGATGGTCAGGTGTGATGGTCAGGTATCATGGTCAGGTGTGATGGTCAGGTGTGATGGTGAGGTGTCCACATACTTTTGGCCATATAGTGTATCATGTGTTGGGGATTTTATTTGATTTTATTTAATCATTTTATTAAAATTAAAAAATTCAAATTAAAATGAAAAGATGCTCTCAGTATCCCCAAATTCATCCTAAATATAAAATCCGCAAATTAATTTTTTTTTTTTTTTTACCTCAGTGCGTTCTCTTTGATCTCAGATGGAGTCTGTGGTTCACTCTCCCAGCACTCTTCCACATCCTTTAAAAACACAAACAATACTGATTGATTGATCAATAAAAACCTGACTATAAGCTTTAACTCCGCCCCTTAACTTAATTTTATAATCACAACCATTCAGAATTTTAGATATAAATTCAGATAAATTCATATCATTATCATTATTGAGAGTGTGTGAATAATGTTTGTGGATCACCGTGTGTGTGCTGTGTGTCTCCTGCTCCGTGGGTTTGTTCTCCTCAGGTTCCTCCGTCTGGAGCAGATTCAGTCTCTCAGCTTCCTTACTGTCAGATTTCTGCAGAGTCGACGCTGCGCCGTCACTGTTCACTAAACGCAACACAGAGTCAGTGCTCGCTTCCCCTTACACACACACACACACACACACGCACACATGCATAACACATACACACACACATATAACACACATACACATAACCCACACACACACATATATAACACACATACACACACACACACACACACACACACACATATAACTCATAACACACACACACATATAACACATACACACACGTACATACATACACACACACACACACATATACATACATACATATACACACACACACAACACACACACATATAACACACACATATACATACATACACAGACACACACACACACACACACACACATACATAAAATTTCAGGTCAAAAATCACGATGTTCAGGTCTTTTTTATATTAATATTCACAATTCTGTACTGTTAGCATTCATCCATTACCAAACTAGCAAAATATCCTTTCTTTCTTTCTGGTTTCTTTCTTTCTTTCTTTCTTTCTTTATTTATTTTCTTTCTTTCTTTCTTTCTTTCTTTCTTTACTTGATCTTTCTTTCTTTCTTTCCTTCTGTAGATGCTTTTACACATTTTAAATGTTTTCCAGCTTTAAGCGTTCTTATTCTTTTTGGCAGATCTTTTTTAGATCTTTCTAGACATAAATATTTAAAAGAAGAAAAATGCTCTGCCAGTAGAAGAAAACTATTTCAGGCCTGAATTTTAGTAAAAATGTCCAGGGTTAATAATCGTATATTTAGTTTATTGTCGTCTTATAATTTTAAATACTAGATACATTCGAATCTGTTCAAGATCATTTTTTATAATGTTGAAAAAGAGAAGTGTAGTGAAGGACGTCATCAATATTTCATCAGTTAAAGGAATGAATTCTGTAGAAACAGGTTTTATTGAGTGTTCGGTTAGAGATTGTAATATTTTGTGCAGCTTGTTGAAGTTCTGCTCTTATAAATACATTAAACTCACTCAGTGTCCAAATTCCTGTCACTAATATCAGAAGCATCACATGATTTCTTATAGAATTGTCGTATAAATGGAGATTTTGCGTAAAGACCGACCCACAATCCTGCTGCCGGAAGCCGCTTCAGCCCACGCAGCGTCCCGTTCCCTCTCCATGCGCAGCCGGAACACTCGGATATGATCCAGAAGCTCCTGTTCGGGAAGAAACACACCATCAGACTCAACGCGTTCATAAAGCAAACACTCGAACCTTCAGTGCAAAGCCGTGCCTGTTTCTCCAGCTGCTGCTGCTCTCGCTCCTTCTGCATGGCTCGGACACTCGCACGAAGCTCCTGAGCGAAAAAACACACAACACACAGCAACATCACACACTTTTTTATTTTCATAAAAATTTATTCAATATTTCAGTTTTAAAGAAATTTTAAAGAAATTTTCCGCACAAACAGAAAGACAGTCTGAATTCACCAACGGCTTCACAGCCGACCAATCAGCAGCTTGGAATTATACACACACACACACACACACACACACACACACAGTGCAGGTGCACATGGTAGGACCGTCACTCCCTCCCTCACTCATTCACTTCTTTACTTTCTACTGTTTCCGTCTTTCTTTCTGCTTATTTCACATATTTATATTTCATATTTAATTTTCTATGTTCTTTCCTTTTTCTCTTTCTTCCTGTATCTTTTTTCTCTCTCATTCTCCAACTTTCTCTCTTGTTTCTAATTCTTGTTTTCTCTTATTCTCTCCCTCCCACCATTTCTGTCTATCTGTCTTTCTTTCTGTCTGCCTGTCTGTCTTTCTCTTTCTTTCTTTCTTTCTTTCTTTCTTTCTTTCTTTCTTTCTTTCTTTCTTTCTGCCTGTCTGTCTCTCTGTCTGTTTTTCTCTTTCTGTCTGTCTGTCTTTCTTTCTTTCTTTCTCTCCACCCTGTATCTGTTCTTTCTCTCCACCCTACATCAGTAGCTGCTACAGTAAATAATTCTTTCTTTCTTTCTGTCTGTCTGTCTTCCTCTTTCTTTCTGTCTGTCTGTCTGTCTTTCTTTCTTTCTTTCTTCCTTTCTCTCCACCCTGTATCTGTTCTTTCTCTCGACCCTACATCAGTAGCTGCTACAGAAGGCCAGGTTACTGACTGCTCCCTCAGTGATCAGGTGTTTAATTCTCCGCTGTAGTAAAGGAAGCGAGTGCTTTGGTGAAAATCTGCATTACGCAACAGTGATGATCATGTGCACTCCAAACCCTGAAACACGACCGAGCTGTGTGTTAAACACCCCGAGCATGATGATGACTGTTTAATTATAGACACACACACACACAGGTTTGTTTACTCGGTTGCATGCTTTCTCGTTCCCAAGCTCCAGCTCCAGTTTCTCTCGCTCTGTTCGTTCTTCCTGGAGCCATTCTTCCTTCTTCTGTAGCTCATGACTCAGTTTTTGGACTTGTTCCTTATCCAGCTGTCAGGATCAAAAAAGAAAATAAAATAAATATAAATAAAAAATAAATGTCCTAATCACCCAAGTTACCAAGTTTGATATAACTGTATGACAAAAAAAAGGGAAAAACATAACAAGGGATAAGGAGCTAAAAAATAGATAGATAGATAGATAGATAGATAGATAGATAGATATTTTTTAACGTACGAATAAAGACACTGATGGTCACTTTACAATGCAAAAGTCAAAGCTAAAATCAGGTAAAAAAAATTTTTAAATCAAATCAGAGAAATTAATTAAATAATATACTATTATACTATTATATTATTATATTATTACTAACACTTTCAAATAAAGAAAAAAGAAAAACTCAAATTTAATGAAACACTTTAAATGATTTATAACAAAAAAAGGTGACAAAAAGAGCCACAGTACCATTTTTTTCCCAGATAATAAAACAGGAAGTAGTTCATGCCTCGTGTTCTCACCTCTGCATTCTTCCTCAGGTTCTCTCGTTCTTTAGCCCACGCCGCTTGTCCTTCTCGGAGGCTCAGGTTGGCCTGTGAGAGCTGCAGCGCCATTTGAGCCGCCTGCAGTCGGATCTGGTGAAGCTCGGCCTGGTTCTGGTTCTGCAGCGCTCCGAGTTCACTCAGGTTTCGCCGTAACGCCTCTGCACTGCGCTCACTGTTCTCCAGACGCTCCTGAAGAACCCGTAGCTCCTCACGACAGTGTTTACCCTCCATCTGACACGGAAGAAAAGAACATTTCAATCAAGAAGAAAAGACAAACAGATCATAAGCACCAGGGTCTCGCTGTTTAAAGAAGACACTTCACTCGAGTCACCTGTAATTTCCTCCTCTCGTCCTCCTCATCCTTCCTTTGCGTCGTCAGCTTTTTTATTCTCTCTTTCATCCTGCACACAGACGTTTATCTTTATACAGCAGCTTTGCTAAACTATTGTCCAAATACTTCAGCTATATCATCGAGTCTGCTCTTCTGGTTACTAGAACTTTCCAGAGTACTCAATTTTACAAGACTGAAAGTGTTATAAATTAAAATACATTACATGAGTGTGTAATAAAATAAGGTGTAAAGTTTTCTGGAAAATATATATATGTATATTTCAGGTCAGATTTTCTACATCTTAGAAAAAAAAGAAATCTAGAAGCCTTAAAGTCCCCAGGAAATGTCTTGAGAGCCAGGATTTTATTCCGTATGCTGATGTATTTCCTTTTGAAACAGGAAATCAGAGTGACGGCGTGTTGAAGTGCTTGAACAGCCAATAGCGTTCGAGATACACTAAGCCACACCCCTGCCTGACAGCTGCTTAGCAAGCTAGCTAAATATGGAGAAGACAGAAAAGTTCATAGGGAGAGGGTTTTTTTCAGCTGTTGTCCTTTAACCAGGACGATGTCCTAGACAACGAGACACCGTGTGTGTTTGACGTTATGGCGTACGTGTTCGAGCTGATGTTGATTTTGAGCGTCAGCGTTGCCGATGGTGACGGAGAAGCGCAGGGTCGTCACTGAGAGACATCTGACGCATCTGAGTGGGAGATATAATGATATTACTGGCTTGTACTGATGGAGGCGGGGTTTAAACATGAAATTCTCCATCAGTCTGATGGAGCGGCGTTCCAGCACTGAACAGCTCCAAGTTGGTAAGACACGCCTCCGAAAAGTCACATGACCGCCAAGTCACACAAACTCCACCCATGAACTTCAACCAACTGTTGGAATAGTGTGCAGGAAGACACACGGCCAAAAACACAGATGAACCATGTTTACAGCTAATGAGCTACTGCAGAGCAAGACACGCCCCCAGGGGCGGGGCATATACATGTCCTAGAGAGCATTTAATTGGATGAAAACATGACCAGTACAGGATGAGTCATCAAAATTTTTTTATTGTTTTCCCAGAAGTGATGAACTAAAACTTGTATAACTCCAAAATTAAGTCAAAAAGCTTCGGAACACTGGTTCTGATTTCAGGGCTGATTTAAGGGTTCTTTAGTTGTTCAGTTGCCAGAAACTGGAGCCTTTTGAGGAAGTACAGAACCCGTAACTTTACAAAGAACCTTCTGAAGAACCCTTTGTGTAAGAGTGTAGTGTCTGGATTTAACTCACCTCTCTAACTCAGCCTCGGTGTCTTGTTTCTGTTGCACTAAGCTGCTCACATCCTCCTCCAGGTCTTTAATTCGCTGTTGATTTTCGGCTCTTTCTGTTAACAAGCTGCTAAACTCCACTGAAATGTTTTCATGAGACTTTAACACATCCTGAGAACAAAAACATCACAGTAAAATACAGTAAAATGCTGAGTGTTGAAGTGGAGTTACTGTTACCACACTGAAGTGATTATTTTCCTATAACAGCACGTCCCCAAGTGTTTTATTCCTCTTACACCACAGCAACTTACCAACCATTCCAGATTCCTAATTTTTATTTTCCATTTATAGTTACATTTAATGTTGAGGAGCGTCCATGAAACGAGTTCGTTCCTGTTGTCACTTACGTTATAGCAGCTATAAACAGTCGTTCCCTCCCCAGTCTCTCTTTTTTCTCTCTCTTGAAGTTAATAAGACAAAAAAATGCAGCTTGTTACGCATGTTACTGAGTTATAAAACTGAGTTATATTAAACCGCAAAGAAGCGTAAACTCCTCTGTCCTGAAGATGTCGGAAAACTTACAGTTACAGCTTTACCTCTGACTGTTACAAAGCACTGACACTGGAGACTCCTTCCATAAATATTACATAAATATCTTACAAAATATCAATAAATACACACTTTTTTAATTTGTTTATTGTGGAGCATCTGCTGTACACGTCCCTGTGAATGAGCTGTTACTATGGAAACAATAACGTATTAGAACGAGTGCATTAACATAAACCTGTGATTTGCAGCTGCACTACTGTCAGAGCTGCTGTTATAGAAAATTAATCAACACCTTCTGACCAATCACCTTTTGTTTGTCCTCCATTCTTTCGATCGTATCCATGCTGCATCTTAGTCGCTCTCTCAGGTCTTTGATCTCATTCCTCATCTCCGCTCTTTCCATTTCGAAGTCTTTCCTCTCCGTTTCGATTCTCTCTCTGTGTTTCTCCAGTTCCATACTGGACGCTCCGAGCTTCTTCTGCAACAGCGACAGTTCTTTCTGACAGGCTTCCAGGTGGCTCTGTTTGGGGGAAAAAGTGGGGGAAAATGGCAATGTATTCATTTTGGTTAAGCTACAGCCTGTAAAATCAAGTTCATCAGCATTGAGGCCATGTTTTTACTACACACTGGATTAACACTCCATAAAGAAACACCTGAAATATCTAATGGACGTTTAGATGGGATGGAAATCTATAGCTTTAGGGGTTTAAACACAGTGACATTATCTGTATCTGTATCTGTTTAGTGCTCTAAATATCTGTATCTGTATTCAACTTTGAACCTGAAGTGGGCGTGGCCTAAACAGGAAAGGTTTTTCTTTTATTTTATCTTTTAATAAAGATGCGCATGAGTCTATTTTTCCTTTAATCCCACTCCAGCAGTTATTTGTGTTTGTACCTGCCCACAGTATTTTCTAATGAATTTAGTAGGTTCCATTTCTCAAAATATAAACAAAATAATAGCTGAATTTAAACCACTGCAATTCTGACCAGGCAGGTACTAAGGATGAATGAATGAATGTTTTAAATTTGTATTTGTATCTGTTTTTTATCCACATCGAACACAATGCATACATATTCCATTACATTTACGTATCATTAGCATAGCTGTGTAAATGAATCTCATGGACATCATATTTATACTGTTTAATGGCATTTTTACTGTTTAATAATTTCCCAAAAACAACAAGAAACTAAGAAACGTAATCATCCAATGTGACTTAAACCATTCGAATTCTGTCCCTGAGAACTTTAGCTTAAATTTCACTTAAGCTAACATTTAGCGAATTCTGTACATCAATTATAGTTCATGCATGATTAGTAATAATACTGTACAAGAACACTGTGTGGATCATATGACACTGAAATCTCACAGCTTCCCTTTGCTTCTGGGGGAAAAAAATGGTGATTTATGTGAATTATAAAAAGTAGAACAGTCTCAATTTAATCTTAAATATGACTGTGTTATGCGCTAGTTTTTTTTCAGTACTAGCTTGCGTTGATTTAGCTAGCTTTCCAGACTGAAAATTTGTACATTAAGAGGAAAAAATACGTCATATAGGGTTTTTATAACAGCTACTGAATAAGATAAAAAAGTGAAACATTGCAATCTTTGATTCTTTTCGATCATAAGCGTAAATCTGCAAATAATTTTAACATTTTGCAAATTTGTTGTACGTTTTCTGTTTTCTCTCTGTTTGCGTTTCTGACCTGCAGTATCTGAGCTCTCGGCACAACAAGCAGCAAGTCGTCTCCTTCGTTTTCCTCCTCTCCGTTTCTCTCCTCTTCCAGAGTCACCAGTTCATCCAGAGGTTTCGGAGCGCTGAAGGTGAACTGAGGACTTACTGCACAAATCTCACCCAGCTCGTCTACATACACAAACTGGTACGCTGTAGGGCCGGGGCTCGGCAGATAAGACGCTGGAAGTGAAAGAAGATGTGGCCTTGTTAATTATTAATTATCTGTTAGTAAAATTCATGTTTAAAATTTCAAAGTTGGATTTTAAACATGTGAGGAATTAACTGAACTTCATGATCACAGAGAGAACAGTGAAAGCCTCAATAATATTTACAGAAAGCTAGCAAATGATGTTATTAGGTTAACTAGCAGTTACTAGGTTAACTATCAAACCCACATTCGTTTGGAGAAGGAGCTAGCAAGACAAAAACTACAAAAATGTTGCTAATATTTTCTAACGTTTTCATAAAGCTAATTGGCTCTACTTTCTTTTGTTCATTGAATTTTTTTTTTGTTAAATTAATTTTTTATATTTTAAAAAAAAGCGTAATGGCCAGAATGTGTAATGTGCAGGAGTAGCTAGGTAAAAATTAAAATAAAAAGGCTAGCAACAAAACATTTTCACACTTCCATCACACTAAATGCTAACATTAACACTAATTTGCAAGAAATGCAAAAACTGACTGAGCCAGAAATGCAAAAATATCACTTAAATTTACTGAATAATGCTTTCATAATGCCAATGAGTCCTACTTGCTTTCAATTTACGTATTCATTCATTTAGTTAGTTAGTAAGTTAGTTAGTTAGTCAGTGGTGGTTGAACAACTGTAGTTCTTTATGTAAAAAAAAATCTAATGAGCACATGGAGAAGTTCTGAAATTCTTTTAACAAATTAAAAAATGTAACTAACATTTACTGAAAAAATACATTCCCAATGATAATTGATCATACTTGCTTTCATCTTTCATTCATTCATTCTTTAAATTTAGCTGGAATTAATTCTTTGGATGAAAAGAAAAATAAAAAAAAATAAAGAAAAATTAAAATTAGTAAAAAAAAAATACTCACTATAAAATGAATTCCATCTCCTCCTACTTTCATTTCCTTTCAATTCCTTTTAAAAGGTTTTAATTTGTAATATTTTTAAGATTAATTCATTTGTTTACGGTAACAGCGATGAGTAACAGCATGCTTCCTGACGTACGGTGGAAGAGGATGCTGCAGTTTACGTCTTTGCCCAGTGAGTAATCTTCAGGAGCAAGAGCCCAAACGTAAGTGTGATAATCTCTCACGGACGTCCAGCCGGCCTGAGACCAGAGAGAGAAATGACACATCAACAGTCGGGTCTGAAAGTCTGAATATGCTGCGAGGAATTTTAACAGTTACGATAAAAATAACTGATTTTAGATAAGTCAGGATCATGACTTGGTCATTGAGAACGTTTGGAGGCTGAGAAGATTTTAATTTTACCTTGAAGAGACCGATCCAGTCACGGCAGCTCCAGTTGTGTTCACGGCTCAGCGTATAGCGACATTCCACTCTGGTTTGAGGGAAATACGTCTGAGCCACGTTCCTGAACTTCACCTTCCAACGCTCTCCCGTCTCCATGGCAGTTTCAGAGAGTCAGAGAGAAGATGGAGCTTCTGTCCTGGAATAAATTAAACAGCTGATGAAGCGTGATAGTCAGCTAACGTGAGGTGATGAACGCATTCAAAACGGAGAATCTGTAGCACTAACAAGTTTCTCCACTCATCTACAGAGCTTCATCAGTTCTACTGAAGGATGGAAAGAGTTCTGTGTTTCACACCACAGCACTGCAGAATGCTGGATTCTGATTGGTCAGAAGGTGTTGATTAGTTTTTTATAACAGCAGCTCTGACAGTAGTGCAGGTTTATACTAATGCACTCGCTCTAATACGCTATCGTTTCTATAGCAACAGCTCAATCATAGAGACGTGTACAGCAGACGCGCTGCTAATATTTAAAATGTGTGTAATCATTGATATGTAAGAAGACGTTTATGTGACATTTATGGAAGGAGTCTCCAGTGTCAGCGCTTTGTAACAGTCAGAGGTAAAGCTGTAACTTTAAGTTTTCCGATATCTTCAGGACAGAGGAGTTTACGCTTCTTTGCGGTTTCTCAGTAATGTTTGTAACAAGCTGCGTTGTTTTGTCTTATTAACGTCAAGAGAGAGAAAAAAGACAGAGAGAGGCACTGGTGAGGGAACGACTGTTTATAGCTGCTATAACGTAAGTGACAACAGGAACTAACTTGTATTACTGATGTTCCTCAGCATTAAGCGTAAACGGATAAAAAATATGACGTGACATTCTTTAGTAAATAAAAACTGCTGTAGTATAAGAGGAATAAAACACTTATTTTCCTTTACCAGCACGTTCTGAAACATTTTATTCCTTACGTAACACACCTCCGTCATCTTCTCATCACCTTCCTAAGACACCAAACTGATACTGAAAAACTAGCGCTAATCAAAGATGACTAACACTCACTTCCCATAACCTCACATCTTCTGTGAAAAGTTGCACCATTTCTATCACACTACTAACCTGGAAAGCTAGAACTCTCTAAACCGCACGTTAAACAGAACATCCGTCATTAGAACCCATCAGAGAAACTCCAAGTCTACAACACCACCTTCACCTCCTTCCTTTGTCCTGTTTTGTTAAATTGTGTTCTTCTGGTTTGTTGTGTGTCTTTTTTTTCTTACAAACTTCACAGACTTGGGTGAACAGCCTTATTATTATAATTATTTAACTTTGAACAAAAAGCACTTGAAAACACTGAAGATGTGTTTGTGTGAAGGAAATAACTCATCAGACCAGCAGGGGGCAGCAGTCTGTAGTCACAAAAATAAAAATCAGAAGGCCAGAAGAGCAACACTTCCTCTGCTCACACCTCTACTACACTGCGTGTATAAACAGTAAACACTAACATGGTGTAATATTTAGATTTTTAGTATTTAGTAATATTCAGCTTGGGCTTTAGCTACAATTTTCACACCACTCTAAATGCGTCGAAGGTATAAACGAGCTTACAATTTACAGGCTTTTATAGTTTTATTCACTTTTTGTTTTAAAGAGGTTTTTTGTTTTCAGTGTGTCATCTCTATTTTAACATAAACACAGACACACAACATGACATCTAAGCTAGCATAAGGATGTCATTGAGCTGTTATTAGGCCTACTATAAGGTTTATCACATGTGCATCATATTTTCATAATAAATCCTAAGTAAATCAATATTTTTAGCACAAAGATTTTGCTAGAAAAGTTTTGCAGATGGATTGTACCAAAGAAAAACACACAGTGTTCAAAGGTACAACTTTCCAACATTCCGTGGATATTATCTGATCATTATTTTTGGAAAGAATTTATTTTTGATTCTTCAGACCTGCTGCATGAACACACACACACACACACAGTCACATGGAGAACATGGTGTTTACACTCCACTATATTTAGCTGTTTTCCAAACAGCTATTAGATTTCGGAGTGTTGTGAAATGACTTGACATGATGTGCTAAGAACGCTGCTTCTAGGAACGTTTATTCACAGCAAGTGCTAATGGAGTGTATATCAATGCAGAGACATGACTTCACTCATCTGAGTCATCACTGCAAATAAACAAGGACGGGCCACACAAAACACAAAACTTGTTTATTTTTTATATTTTAATTTATAATGCCTTTTCTAAAATAAAAAAAATGAATAATGCTGTGCCACACAATAAATGTCTATAAATTTGTTTGTTTGTTTTTTTTATTTAAATTTGTATTTTACAATTTCTAATAAAATTTTTATGTTTTAGGCAAAGTATCAATATGTCACAGAATAAAAAAAAAATTCAAAATTAAATTAAATACCTACCACTCGTACATAATTCTTAATCTGTATTAAATTTTATTTATTTTTTCTTTTTAAAATATTTTTAGGTGATGGATCAATATTCCAGAAAATAAAAAATAGATATATGACCAAATTATGGCTGAAAAAAGAAACTGAATGAAAAGATGCTCAAATAAATAAATAAATAAATAAATAAATAAATAAGTAAGTTACATTGATTGTTCTGGAATTTGTTCATTAAAACATGAATTTAAAAATAAAAATTAATAATAATTTGCAAGCCACACATTTCATACATTTCTAATTTTTTTTTAAAAGTAAAAGTTACAGTAAGAACATTTCACTCTTACCTTGTTGATGTTGAATCACTACTACTTGGAGGGGTTTTTTTGTTTGTTTTGTCTGTTTGTTTGTTTGTTTGTTTTGCAGTCAGGACTCAGGACTCAGGACTGAGTTTGTTGTCTTGGGACTGAAGCTGATCCTGAAATGCCGGCAGAAAAACTCGGGCTTCACGTTCACCTTCAACAACAATAACAAAACGCACGTGCGTGCTTTGACCGCTTCCTGACTGGTGCATCATGGGAAATGAAGTTCCCACACGGAGGACCACGTGACAGCTTCGACACGCCCCCCCCCTGTTTTCATACTGATAACTTTATTTACCCGCTTTCTTTAAAAGCATCTGTACTGTTATTTCTAACTGGTAAAAAAAAAAAAAAAAGATTGCTTATACATATACAGTAATATGTAACCTATTTATATTTGTTTATATGTAAACTTTATTGCTAGTTTTGTGTATTTTAGGACATTTCGGTATTAGTGTGAGTTACAAACTAAAGTTCACTGCACTCAAACGATGAGATTAAAACTATTTTATTCTTTTTAATTCTTTTTTCTTCTCAGATGCGACAGAAAACTATAAACAATATCAATATCAATAACCAAAAAGTAGTTTAGGAGTGAAGTGATACTGCATGTCCTCATATCTGGATGTCACAAGGATAAGGAGAAATTTTCGTGTTTTTGTTTGCTTGTTTGTTTGTTTGTTTGTTTACTTGTTTGTTTGTTTTTGTGGTCATTTTGCTCAGTGCACTGATCAGACTTTCTGCAGAAATCACCACTAGATGGCAGTGTAATTTAAAACAATTTCATCAGTATATACATCTTTTTTTAAATCAGCCTGTTCTTCAGAATACTGGTGCATTTACTTAAAATATGAACCTATAAGATAAGAAACTTTATTAAGTTTAGGATATTAAAGTGTGACAGAGGCATGGTGTTAGGAAGTAAAATAAATAAATATAAATATGACTTCAGCAGTGTTTTAACGTGATGAGTGATTTTGTTCATGTTAGAAGCAGTGAATTTGTTAATTAATTTGTTTACAAGTAAAAAAATAAATAAATATGGAACTGTGAAATCAGTATTTTAAGGAATTTTACAGGTTTAAAGTTTTTTTTAATCTCACTTAGGGTTCAGATGCTTTTATTTTATAACTGTATTGTATTGTAACTCATACTAAGTCTAAAATAGTATGTAGTAAACATATATCGAGTCCAGGTGATTGACTCTCCAGGCCAAAGTTTCAAGAGCTATCGTCATGACATCCTACAGTGCAGAAGTTTCAGAAATTTCATTCTCTATCCATCCTCTAAGCCACAGCTTCCCAACCCTGACCCTGGAGAACCTCGTGTCCTGCACAATTTTAGTGTTTTCCCTGCTCTAACACACTCACTTCATCACAGAGAGAGCTGTTAATTAGCTGACGGGTTGAATCAGGTGTGTTAGAGCAGGAAAACACTACACGTGCAGGACAGGAGGTTCTCCAGGGTCAGGGTCAGGAAGCTGTCTCTGCGTCTTCATCATCAGTGCCGTTATACAGCTACGGTGAGCTGGTAGCTTCATGCTGCACAGAGAAATAAGCTAATTAGCTTTAACACTGAGCTGTGGCTGAAGGGGGAGGAGAGGCCGTGGTTTTACAGCAGAACAGAGACGCTTTGCAGCAGACGGCAAGAAAGAGAGAGATACAGAGAGAAAGAGAGAGAGAGAAAACAACACAGTGTTCACTTCAAGCAATGAAGACAAGAAGAAACAGTGTGCATTTAAAAAAAAATGTGTGTGTGTGTATGTGTGTGTTTGGGGTGGAGTGCAGGGTTTGGAAAATTAGGAAAATTTGTTAAATTAAGGCATCGTATAATAAAGATAAGAGCCAGACAGCATGTGGGCATGTGGAATGGATTTGTGTGAGCGTCACTGAGGTGGGTCAAGACTCAACACACACATCAAAAAAAAAAAAAAAAAAAACCACAAAGAAGAGACTTTTACTGCATTGCCTTCTTACAGTGGATTAAAATATGACCTAATTTTTTATAATATATCATCTCTATCATCATGCAGCTCTACAGACATCATCAGTGCACTAATCATCCCTGAGATGGAGCTGAAAAGGAAGAAACCTGGGGATGAACCAAAGCTCAGCAGCAGGGGGAGCTCATCGTCCTCCAGCAGCACCATGTGCCATGTTTATGGCTTTCTGTATCTCATGGAACACAATGAAGATATGAGTTATTACTGGAATCTGTGCACTGTTGATAAACCAGACAGGTTAGTGTTAGTTAGCGGTTAATCAGTGATGGAGGATTTTTCGACCTTGTGATGTCAGAAGTAGGAGCTTTTTTTAAAAAAAATTTAAAAAAGGACATAATAAGTAAATACATACACAAAATTATTCCATCTTTCTGAAATAATAATGGCTGAAGTGATGAAGTCGTGAACTTTGGAGAGTTTTTCCACACTGAAGTGACTCATTATGATCCAAAAACACTTTTCTAATGAAAGTATATTGTAAGATTAAGATTAAAGATAAAAAAAATCACTTATAAACTCAGGCTAAGTTCATTTACGAAACAAATGAACGTTACATTTTGTTATGTTTATTCATTAATCTTCTGTAAGCGCTTTATCCTGATCAGGGATCCGGTGGATCCGGAGTTTATCCCGGGAACACCCAGGGTGAGGCGGGAATACACCCTCGATGGAGCACTAAGCCATCACACACACATCCACACACTCAGTCACACACTCAGTCACACCCAGGGGTAATTTAGAGTCACCACCCCACTGTGTGGCATGTTTCAGGGAGGAAACCAGCGAGAACCCAGAGGACAGAGGGAGAACTCAGTACAGACAGGAACCTGAGCTCAAACCGGAGACCCTGGAACTGTGAGGAGAGAACTCTACCCCAGAAATGCTGTAAAAGCTCAGAACTTGTACACTTCCTGTTTAGTTCCTCGTTTTTCTAAATTCCCTAATCGTCCTAAGTGGACTGTTGTGTGAAGTTGTTTGTAGTGAGAGATGAAGTTGGTCTTTTACAGCAGTATGGAAACGTTTGCAGCAGATCACAAGAAGAGAAAAATCAATCAAGACAACAATCAAGAGAAGAAAATAGTGTGTGTGTGTGTGTGTGTGTGTGTGTGTGTGAGATGGAGTTACTCTTACCACCCTGAAGTTGATTATTTTTTCATTCTAAAAGTCATACTATTTATCCGTTTATAGTTACGTTGTGGAACGTTCCTGTCATCACTTATGTTATAGCAGCTATAAACAGTCATTCCCTCACCAGCCTCTCTTTTTTCTCTCTCTTCAAGTTAATGAGCCAAAAAAACGCAGCTTGTTACACGTTATCGAGAAACCGCAAAGAAGCGTAAACTCCTCTGTCATGAAATTTTCAGAAAATTTAAAGTTAAAACTTAAACTCTAGTTTTGATGCCTGAGTTGTTGAACCTGACTGCTTCTGTTATGATCACAATCACAATTCTAACATGTGAACACAAACTCTCTTTATCTCTTGGACATCTACATGATGATATCATGGAGTATTTTTATCATGGAGTATTTTGTTATAATGGAGTATTTCTTTTTATCATGGAGTATTTTTGACTGCTGATGATTTTTTTCCTTTCACTGCAATCTAAAAAGGTCCAACAATCCCAAGCTTGTGTTTATAAGAAGTCTCGATGATCCCTGGATTTTTTTTTCTTCTTCTTTTTTTTCTTCAGATAAAGAGTGAAGAGATGAATCTTTGGGGAAAAACTGGAGCGATTGCTTTGGTCTTTATGGGTCTCTCAGCCAGCGTATTCCTGCTTGATTATGTGCCAAAATGTCAGTGCAAATCATAATCGAAGGCGAGATTCAGGGTCAAGGTCATTACAGGGGGGAATTAAAGCGACAGGAAAAGCAGGTGGATGTTGGATGTGACTCTGCAATGCAGGGTGATTTTTATTTATTTATTTTTATTTTGATGAGCAGAAAAAAACTTAGAAATTTAAAAGTGAAGCATAAATCAAGTGTAAGATCAAGTGTTAGTGAAGAAAGAAAAGAAAAAATAAAAAGAAAGAAGCCGTGATTGACACCGAAGCAGTGAGTGTGAGGAGAAAAACACAAAGATGGACAGCAGAGGAAATAAACAAATAAGAAAGAAAACAATAAAAAAGGAGAGATTGGCAGGAATGAAAACACGTAGAGAGGCTATACGCAATGCAGCCAAACACACACACACACATACACACACACACACTCTCAGCAGCAGGATGGAGGGATAAAAAATGGAGGGAGGCAGTGAAAAGGATAGTTAGCATGCAAAGCCGAACTGCCCCATCTGTTTAGTGCTGCATTGCTCGTCGTATAACTGTCGCTGACTCGCGCGCTGCATAAAGAATGTTCTGGATTTGATGTAATTCCACACAATTAATGACAGATTTATACTCTGAGGGCCAAAAGGGAACGATTAGTGTTTGATCGCCCATCTGATACACGCCGCTGTCCAAGATCTGCAGCACACAAAGATCTTTCACCTCCTTTCCCCTTTCTTCTTTTCTGTTTTTTTCCCTTTTTTGGGTGTTAAGCTACTTGTTGGCTTGGAGTTTTCAATATCAAACATGAATTATTATGAATTATGAACACATTCCAACACAAAACAGATCCAGAATTATGAACAGATCCTTTAACTTTTCTGGGTTTCTAGGTGTGTCCATAATACAAGCTAAAGTGTACAGGAAGTTATAACTAAATTCTTCTTATCTATCTTTTATAACCTTTATTTTTAACTTTACGGCCCAATGATGCTTCAGGTAATATTGTTTTTATTATATTTATTTATGTTTAAAAGATTGAAGAATGGCTGCTTATTTAGTCTTAATCCTAGTTACCTCTGATGTAAACTATAACACACATGGGCGGAGCTTAGAGGTGATCATGGGTGGCCAGTGCCACCCTCGTGTGAAGCTAATACGTTATCATAACAAGCAAACAGGTGAGCAAATATTAGCTAATTTTTTTTACGTTAATGATATTCATTATCTAGAGGCACAACACTGGATTTCTTCAGTTCATTATTAGCTACCGTTAGCTAATCATAAAGAATCCATAACACTAGCGTAGTTTGTAAGATGTAAAAAAAACTATGTTAGCTATGATTTTTTTGTAGCTTGCTAGACAACAAACAAATGGGGATCGTACTCAGGTGGTACACAGATAGGTGACACACATTATATCGTCACCAGGTGGTGTAGTCGTTGTGTTTTCAGGTTGTCCGTGCGTCCATGCATCAATCCGAGATTCTCGTTAGTGCGATATCTCAAGAGCGAGTGGTTGAATGTTTGTAGGATTTATATGGAGTTATCATCATAACCAGCATATCAACTGATTAGATTTTGGAATTCATCCAAACAAGGTCAAGGTCACAGCAAAGTCAAATGTCTGAAATAGTTTTTCTTCAATAGCTTCCTTCTTGTTTGAAGTACATTTTAAAGGGATTTCAGGCTCATACTTTAGTAATAAGAAGGACTAGACTTGCTGGTGATGGAGGGATCCCCGTCCACAACGCCGGCTTCGAGTTCTATAATAAATTCACAGCAGCGCATGTTAGCACTGCATCACTCATGCTTAACAGATGTGTAACGATGTGATCGTCCACACAGTATCTTACAAATATTGGTCAAAGGAGTATCCATCTTCATGAACATTTCTTGGAAATGCTTCTTCCAGGCAGAAATTCTGAACATTCAATCATCTTCAGTAAGCACTTTATCCTAGTCAGGGTGGAGGTGGAACTGAAGTCTATCCCGGGAACGCTGGGCGTGAAGCAGGAATACACCCTGCACACACACACACACACACACACACACACACACACATACACACACACATGTTCATGCTTAGGGGGAATTTAGCTCAGCAAATCCACCTATCAGTTTGTTTTTGGGAGGTGGGAGGAAACCAGAGAACCCAGAAGAAACCCACACAATCAAACCAGGAACCAGGATCAGACCAGCGAGCATGAAGGTGTGAGGCGACAACGACCACTGTACCACTGTACCATTTATACCTATTAAAACATTTATATATCATTATTTACGCTCGTATTTCAGGAGATACTTGAGTAAAGCAAAATAAATTGGAGGAAAGAAAAGGAGAATAAAGTACAGACACAAAAGCAGTAATCAAATATGTGATAAATAAGGAAGTAGAACATGCAGTAAATGCATTCTGAATGATATATATCACAGATTGCAGTGTAAATGTAATGATGTATTGGCCACTAAAACCGGCATCTGTTGCTCATTAGATACAAAACAGAGGATTTTAGGGTTTTAATCTGCAACCACATCGATGTTGTCCAAGTCCTGAATCACAGCAGACGAGTTGTAAAGCGTGATAGCAGTCCGTAATTGGCGGTTTTACAGAGTCGTCCTGTGATTTTGAGGCGGCTTTGGCAATGTCTGATTGATTGATGGGTTTGGAGGCTGCAGTTATAGACATTTGACATTTCCCAACTCTGTGAGATTTCACTTTAAATATCTTAATTACAGAGTGTATTTTTTGCTTTTATGTGCTGTTACACACACATCTCAGACTTAAAAGTGACTCAGACTTTAGATGAAAGTGCTCCTTTGTTTTCAGTGACCATTTCATTGCGATTTATTTAAAGATTTATTTAAAGGAATTCACTTGGAATTATCTGCAGTTTACTCTAGACGTGGCAGGATTTTGCATCGAGACATTTCCCCATCTTTAAGGTGGACGGCATTAATTTTTTTTTCTCTCCGTGGTGAATAAAAAGCCGGGTGACCTTTCTGTGCTGAATCCTTGTTATTAATAAAAGTCCATCACCACCTTGGAGAAGAAATCTCAGTGGATCTTTAGATGTTTTACAGAATGAAAGCTCTGTATTAAACTTCACATGTCACTTGGAGGTTCAGTCGTGATTGCTGTTGTGTTAAATATAATCTCAGCACTACTACAGCTTATAGGTAATGCTCAGGATAATGCGTAAGTGCTAGACTGATAAATATGTTCCTAGAAACATGCATGAGCTAGCTAACTAACATTACCTTTCTTTATTTACACTTGATAACAGAGGTGGTGTTCACTTCTGCAGAGCTCACCTGCTTAGATAAGATAAGTTTCTCAGATACAGAACATTTTTTGGATTAGTTGTGTTAATCGTAGATGTGTGGAAAAAGTTTGTAAAGTAATTACTCAAGCAGTTTTTCACCAGACGACTTATTTACTATTACTTGATCGCTACTTTTGCTTTTCCACCTGTGAATTATTACTACAGAAGCAGTGTTTTTCCTCAGGTCAGTGTGTTTTGTGCTCTTAACACCACCGCACATACAACAGTGCATTTCTCCATCTTTAATACAGTTAAACTTGTTCAAACAGCCATAACAATGCTGACCTTATATAGCCTAGCTTAGATAGATAGCAAATACATAAGTGAGAAGATCACTACCTGTTAAATATTATCATTAGCTTCAAAGCTTGCCTCAGGTAACTGATATATCACGTAAGGCTAAACTTTTGGTTTTGAGCTTGTGAACAGATCGAAAGATAAATGCCACATGAATATTCATTCTGCGTTTGTAATTCTACTATAAAGCTGTCACAAATAACACGCTGTGATTTTAATGTCTTTTTAATTTTCACTCATTCTCATTCAAACACCCATTACGTCCCATTTGTTTACATTTATTTGTTACATTTATTTCAGGCCATTTATTTTCCTGGACCATGGAACCGAACTCATAAAAAAAAAATACCATCAACATTTACACAAACTGTAAGTGTCTACATAACTGCGTGGTAAATTACTTTCAAAAATGGCGTCGGCTCCGGCCAAGAAACTTTCCTCACATTTTTGTAATAGTTTGATTAGAACATTCATTAGAAAGCTATATTCTGATTAACATTTTCCACAAAAAAGGTACATTTTGGTTCTCTGAGGAACTCAGACATGGTCCTTAGTATTGAATTATGCATAATAATACTGTTTTTAAATAAAGCTACACTACATTCATTACCCTATGTTAAAGAAACATCATAAAGGTACAGAGCATGGAGCCTTGAGGGTCACTAACAAGTGCTTATAAAGGAAAGGTTCAGCTTATTAAAATTACTTTCTAACTTCATGCTGATCTCATTTAGAGATGTTCTAACTCATGTGTCTAACTCATATGTCTAGTGATTTCCTCGCACCTATTTTACTGAGAAAATAATGATTTTTTTTTTTAGTAGAACTGATCACTGATAGCTGGAAATACACAGAAAATGTAATTCACCACCACACGAGCGAACACTGTGACACCTTTTCCATGGCATGCTAATCTTCTCACTAATAAACTTCTTGTCTTTGTAAGTTAAAGCAGCGACTCCTGAAGAGAACAGCAGCTTCCACAATGTAAACAGAACGAAGACCAGTATCAGTAATTGTTTATTATCAGTGTTTATTATCTCTCTCTCGTGTAATTAGGTGAAATTAGTACTCCGAGGTTTGTTTTGATGTAACATATGAAGGTGTTTGTTGTATTTACCCCTGAAAGCATAACTCCAGACAGACAAATTGGGCTGGAACTCGAAGGAATTATATATCTCTACACTCACAGAAGCACACACACACACACACACACACACACACACACACACACACACACACCATTGCGACTAAATCTTCTCACAGAAATAAGCAGTTTTGGTGAGTGTGAGCCGTAAAGGAGCCGAGGCCATAAATCTGACCGTAAAAACGCCATGCTGTCAGCCATCAATCGCCCTCTGCCGCTCTGATGAAGGAGAAATAGGCGATAAAAAAGCGGCATTTTAGGGAAATTATGCCCAGCCTTCCATTTGCAAAGTGCTGCAGAGGAATGGCGACGGAATATTAATGATGAACTGGTGCAGGATGAGAGAGAGAGAGATGGGGAGAGACAGAAGGAGATGGGGAGAGAGAGAGAGATGGGAAGAGAGAGAGAGAGATGGGGACAGAGAGAGAGAGAGAGGGAGAGAGAGATAAGAGCAGTGTAGGGAACAAAGTGAAACATTACATCATCTTAAAGCATCATTGTGTGTGTGTTTTCTTCTCTTTTTTTAGTGTGTATGAATGTAAAAGTATGATGTGGTTATTGTGAGCAGAAAAAGATAAAGTGTAAGATAAATAGAGAAAGTGTAAGATGAGTGGATGATGGATGAACTCATTGTCTGACCTGTAATCCTCCCTTTTAACTAGGCCGCGCCTCTTAATTAATTTTAATCACATCTCCGCCTGTGGTGTAAATTATGCTGCAGGGAGAATGACGTCACGCGTTGTTGTTTTTTTTTGTCCATTTTAGATGTCCTTAAGTGTGTGTGTGTGTGTGTGTGTGTGTGTGTGTGTACAGTGAGACACCACAAATTTGTTCAAAATATATTTACAAGATCATGATAAAGACTTTTAGATATAAATTTATAAATTTATTTATAAATCCAACTCAGAATCTAATATCTGAAGTAAACACCTTATGTCTGGCCTCTAAGTGAAAACATGTATGTATTTTTTTTTTTTAAAGAAATTTCAAAATGTTGGAGATAAAAAAACAGATTGCTAATGAATGTGTTTTTTCTAGAAGCTTCCCCAGCTGATTTTCAGCCTTTGGATCAGTTGTTGGGTTTGAAGGGTCTGTGGTGCCCCCTGCAGCACGCCTGCAGTTCCTCAGCACTGATTCAACACCAGACTTTTAAGGTTGAGCTCCAATCTTCATGCAGCTAAATCATCTAAGCTTTTGGTGAATGATGGAATTTCTGCATTTACACTTTTACACCCTGAAAATAAAATTGAAATAATCAATAATCTGTCAATTCACTTAAATTAATAAACTACACATTGATTTTATGCCTGAGACCAACAGGCTTAACAGTCAACATGTTTATTTTCCTGAAGTAGCAGTCTTAATTATTATTAATGAAAGTTTTATATATAAATAGACAGGTTCTGTAGTGTTTCTGCTGGAACATTATGTGAATATTGTATATGTAAATGTTAAAATACTGTAGTTTTAAGATACAGTATATATACAAAAATGCATCACCTTGTCTTTTTGTTCTGTTAATGTTGTTGTTTTGACTACAGAAAGACAAAATTATTACCTAATGACTAAACCACAATATATTTTTATTTTTAGTTTTATTTTCCAAAAATGTTGTTGGCAGATATTCCTAATAAAATAATTTGTTCAAATAGACAAGAAATGTACATTCTTTAAAAAAACTGAGGCTTCCTCTGGTGGGGAAATTTTTGTATTTTCGGAAGTTAATAACCCTTTACTATACAAAAAAAAAACACTTCTAGGTGGTTTCCTTTTTTATGAAGTGTTCCTTCAGAAAGAATGAGTGATACCCAATAAAAAGATGGGAGTCTAATTAAAGAGAAATAAGATGATAAAGTGTGTTAGTAAGAAGTCGAGTCACCAGAAGAGCGTCAGTGCTCCTTGGTGTAGATTCTGCATGTCTGTAGAACAGTACTGGAGTGATGGAGAAGCGTTCTTTGAAAAGATTTTCCCCCAGTTGGTGTTGTGATGATGACAGAGAAGCTTTACAGAAATCCAGATGTAGATTTAGTTTCCTAATGAAGAAGGCAGAGGCGGCGGTGAGGAGCAGGGGCGTGGCCAAGCTGTTTATAACGGGGTGGCCAGGTTACACCCCATGACTCAATTGGGGTGGCAGTATAGGGCGGGGCAAAACACTGTTTGTTTGCTGCTTTTGATTCCTGTTTTGCTCTCCTGGCTTGTTTGCTCTGTGGACTTTAATAAAACTGTGTTTGTGTCCAGCTCTGTGTGTAATTTGCGATGTGTAGATAATAATGACCTGATAAAAATTCAACATTATGCCCTTCCGTTTGCTCTCCTGTTTGTTGTCAGGGGATAGTTTGCTTCTGTGTTAGCTAGCTAAACATATTTGTTCCTCACCTTTACACAGTGATGAAATGAACTTTCAGATTTCCCAGAGATGTGGTGAGTGGGCACTCCGTTATTATTTAAACTAATCTATCCCAGCGAGCTTGACCACGTTGTTAAGTTTTGCAACAATAATAATAATAATAATAATAATAATAATAATAATAATAATAATATCTTATTGGGGGGGGGGGGGGGGGGGGGGGTAGGCTTAGTGGTTAGCATGTTAGCCTCGTTACCTCCGGGGTTGGGGGTTTGCTTCGCTTCAGGGGTTTCCTCCGGGTACTCCGGTTTCCTCCCCCAGTCCAAAGACATGCAGTGTAGGCTGATTAGCATCTCTAAATTGCTCACAGTGTGTGAATGGTTGTGTGCGTGTGTGTGCGATTGTGCCTTGCGATGAGTTGGCACCCCGTCCAACTCATCGCATTTGTATTTGTGTACAATTTTGTACAAATATACAGTACATAAATATACATACATACATATGTGCATATTTTGTACATCCCTTTTGCACACTCCTGTATATATATATTTCATATTTCTTATTTCTTATCTTACTTCTTATTATTTCTTATTCATTTCTGATTTTTAAATTTTAACTTTAATTTAGTATTTAATGCACAGTCTAAAGAGGAGTAGGTCAGGTTTCCATATTCCAAGTTATATATTGTATATAATTGTGTATGTGACAAATAAAATCTTGAATCTTGTGCCCCAAGTCCCGTGGGAGAGGCTCCAGGCTCCCCGTGACCCTGTGTAGGATAAGCAGTACAGAAAATGGATGGATGGATGGATGGCTATCTTATTGGAGTGGCCATGGTTCATGCTAGGCTGCTTCATGCTACACCGCTGACAACAAGGAAAAACTCTATGAAGAACCCTTCAGAGGAACCAGGCTCAAAATGTCCTCTTCTGTAGTCCTGGGTGTGTTTACAGGATGTTCTGTATGAGCAGGTCGTGAATCAGAGGCCTGGGATGAGGACAGTCCAACAGGACAGTCTTTATGATTACTAGCTACAAATCTAGAGAATCTAGGTGAGATTAACTGCTGAAGGTGTAGAATGGGGTTTTAGGAGGGTTTTATATTTAAGGTGAGCATCCACAGGGGGAGAAAGTGAGTCACAAGCACTAAAGCTCCAAGAAAAAGAGCATCAGGGTGAATCCGGAGGGCGAGAGGATTTCATTCTGTTGATATTATAACTAATCACATACAGAATTTAAAATCTGTCTTCTGGTGCAGATCAACAAACAACTTACAATCTGTCAAGACTTTGGAATTAAGTAAAGACTTTCCTCTGATTTCAGAATATTGAGCCACTCAACAAGGTCAAAGCAGATTTTTGAACATAGAAAATATTGCTTAAAATTATTATTATTTTTTAAAATCTGACATGTATGTGATGGAACGTAAATAACATTTATAATATTAAATTATTTTTGCAAAAAAAGAAAAGGCAGACAGAATTATTTATAATAATAATAATAATAAATAGTGTAGCTTTATTCTTAGGTGTTAGTGCATTATATAAGCAATATACTGTGTGTGTGTGTACATATATATTTATATATATATATGTGTATATATATGTATATATATATATATATATATAATCCTATAGAATTATATATATTGTGTGTATGTGTTTTTTTTTACATCCTAAAATGCTGTCAAATTGTCAGATGTAATATAAAATCATTTTACTTTTAAAACTAAAACATTGTCCTATATTATTTATAGTAATAAAGTATATACACTGTTATTATATTTTGAGTTACATACGAAGTGAAAAAGTGTAAAAAGAATTAAGTACAAACTAGTACATGAAAATATATTGATATATTGTTAGTGTTATTAAAAATAATAGTACTAATAACATAATAAATTAAAATAATGTAGCTTCATTTATAGATATTTGTGCATTACTGTATATAAGGAATATATAATGGTATATACGTATTACTGTAAGTAATATAGGACTAGTTTTAAAATTAAAATGGTCTTTTACTACATCTAACAACTTCACACACACACACACACACACACACACACACACAGACGGTACAGCCTGAATTGAGTAACAGTATCACACCGTGTGCTAACTGAAGACCTGGTGTTCTTAATAAAAATAATAAAAGTGGATGAGTCGTGCAGCTTCTCTCGTCCACGCTGGCGTGTTCTATCGGCGTTCTGCGCAGCAGCAGCAGTAAAAACAGCTGAAAAAAAAGGAAAAGGAAAATCCAGGGAGCGCACACATCGACAGCCGGACCATAAACTGTGTGATTTGGTGTTTGAGGCAGTTGCTCAGGCATTTTACTGAGTTGCATTGCCGGGGCTTTCTGTTCTGAGTAACTGCTGAAGGTGTGTGTGTGTGTGTGTGTGGGTGTGTTTGAGAGAGAGAGAGAGAGAGAGAGAGAGAGAGAGAGA
>CM040473.1:20967322-21000611 GCA_022758105.1 Pangasianodon gigas | reverse complement strand
ACACACACACACACACACACACACACACACACACACACACACACACACACACACAAAATAACTAAATACATGAATACATCAAAACAAACAAACGTAGCTAGATAGATAGATAGACAAAGGTAGATAAAGAAAGAAAGAAAGAAAGAACAGAGATAAATAATGAAAAACTGAATAGAAAATGTAGAAGTGTGAATAAACAAACAAACAAACAAACAAACAAACTTTTATTTATGGACATCATTTTCAGCCCTACCTGACGATGAGATAGATAGAGAAAGAAAGAAAGAAAGAAAGAAAAGGGATAAATGATGAAAAAATGAAATAAAGAAAGAAAGAAAGAAAGAAAGAAAGAAAGAAAGCAAAACGGGCTAAACAAAGAAACAGACATAGATAGATAGATAGAAAGGCAGATAGAGAGAAAGGTAGATAGAGAAAGAAAAAAGAAAGAAAGAAAGAAAGAAAGAAAGAAAAATGGGCTAAACAAACAAACAGACATAGATAGATAGATAGATAGATAGATAGATAGATAGATAGAAAGGCAGATAGAGAGAAAGGTAGAGAGAGAAAGAAAGAAAGAAAGAAAGAAAGAAAGAAAGAAAGAAAAATGGGCTAAACAAACAAACAGACATAGATAGATAGATAGATAGAAAGGCAGATAGAGAGAAAGGTAGAGAAAGAAAGAAAGAAAGGAACAGGGATAAATAATGAGGAACTGAAATGGACAATGTAGAACTGTAAATAAATAAATAAATAAATAATCTTTCGTATATAGGGCTCATTTCCAGTCCTACTTGACGATAAGGTATCGTGTGTAAATTAGGTTCTCAGAGATAAAGGTACTAAACGGTACTTGTGGTTGTGGCTCTGCTGGTACCTTCAGTGCCTCTTCAGTGTGTGTGGGGTTTGGAGTTTCAGTGCATCAGGATGAAACACACACACTAATGATAAAAAAACACGGATCCAGACGGTACCACTGCAGGGACGAGGAACAGGAGAGTTTGGTACCTTTAGTTCTGAGAACGTAGCACTTCATCTGTTTAATGATGTTTAGTGAAATTGTTTAAACACTACGTGGGAAAATTAATCTCCAGAAAACGTCCAAAGCTGTTCAAAGCTCGTGTGAGAGACGAGAGGAGCGAACGACTGCAGCAGTAACTTCTGATGTCAGGCTGTTTTTCATTCTTTGTTTATCTCTCAGTCTGGTCTGGACATGTCCTGTCTGTTTCTCTCTCTTTCTCTCTCTCTCTCTCTCTCTCTCTCTCTCTTCTCTTCTCTTGTGCAGGATTGTAAAAGTGTCCATTTTTGAACAGCTGTGTAAAAAGGACACCTGCGTGTCAAACCACAGTGAACTGCACTGCAATGTCAATGGCATGTTTATGACACACTCGTTTTTTTGTGGCCCACACACACGAAAGGACAAAAACACACACACACACACATACAGACACACAAACACCCAAACACACATACACACTCAAACACATACAAACACACACACGCATACATACAAACACAGATACACAAACATACACAGTCAAACACACACACTCAAACACACACATACACACAAATACAGACACACAAACACACACACACAACCACACAAACACACACATACACACTCAAACACACACATGCTTACATACACACACAAACACATACAAACACACACACATACACACGCACATACAAACACACAAACACACACACAAACATGCAAACACACAGACTCAAACACACACACACACACACACAGAGGGAAATTGTGCTCTAGAAAAAATGTGTGATTAAAATGTAAATTCAGAAGTCAGAATTGTTTGTTAGCTTTTTTTTCCCTCTTTAGACCCCTTTAGTTTTTGTAAAAGAAAAGAAAATACTCGATTAGCATAGCAACTCGACTAGCCTAGCAACTCCATTAGCCTAGCAACCCGATTAGCCTAGCAACTCCATTAGCCTAGCAGCCTGACGCTACTTGGTTACAGTCTGACTGAATAATCTATGAGGAATATTATTTAGAAATGGGATTGACGTTATATAAAATATTATCCACTTTTTATAATTATTATAGATTAGCATTAAAGCCAGGGAGCACTATTGTCCTAAACTAACACTTTCACATGCTGTAACTCTAGAAGACTCTTACGTCTTGTCGTGAAAGCCGGGGTGCTGCCCAGCCAGAGGACTGTTAGCTGAACAAAGTTAGCTAGCTAAACATGTCCAGGTTTAAACACATTCTAACTCCTCAGTAAGAACGTAGCTACGTATATAGCGTCATCTAGCTAGTTCCTTGATGTAGATTTTAGGCGAGCTACGCAGGTTTTGTTAAAACGAAATATAAGTAAGGCATGTTAGCTAACTTACAAGCTAAGCCTGTTAAATTGTAATAGTTAGTTAACTGATATGATAGTTAGCTTCTTAGCTGAGGTGAAATGGATGCTGCGAAGACGGAGCTCCTCAGATCAATTATCCCTCCTAATCACCTGTGACCACAACCGCCTTCTGTTAGCTTGGAAGGATGTCTGATTCGATAGCATGCAGTAAAAACGAAAAATCATTACAGTTTCCCGCTGCAGCCAGGAGGCGGGGCTGATGTCACAGTCACGTGTCAGAGTGACGTGTCTCACTCAGGGGTTTATAACACTTCCTGTAGCATGAGCATGATACTGAGCGGATGTACGATAAGCTAAGTGCTGTACTTTTGTGCTGTTGTGACACATTGACTAGTTTTTGGGTCATTCTCAAAATATGTTCACTTTCTGACTAGCAAAGTGTCACATTTTGAATTTTCATATTCTGTTTGGAAATTGTGACTGTAATAACCAACATTCTTGAATTTGAAGTAATGTGGTGCCATTACTTTAAGTCACTGGAGTTATTAATTGACAAATTGCTATTATTTTCCAAAATGGCGTCAACAGCATGTCAAAGCACACATCATTAATCACACCTGCATCAATAAATTATTCTATGAAATTCTTTTTTGTAGGTGAAAAAATATTTTATTGGAAGACTGGGATAGAAAGAGTTTAAACTCTAATGACATCTAAATTTTCCACAAAAATAAGAATTTACAAGTAAATTAATAATATATACAGAGGGGTAGGAAAGTCTGCTGGTGCTGATCAAAATGGCCACTGAGTTTTCTGAACTTTGACCCTGGAAGCACTTATGGGCAGTGTTTCTGATTTCAAAATATGGGTTTTTGAAATAGGTAACATAAAATGACAATTAAAAAAAAAAAAAAGGGACAAAGGTCCTTTTTTTTAAATTATTTGTATGATTAAAAATTTATTTTATTTTGCTAATTAATATATTTGATAGACTTCATATTTATATTCAGCTTTTTGGCATTAAAATAAATAAAGAATATTTTTTAAATGTCTGTAAAAGCCTCTAAAGCACAACAATTGACTTGCAGAACAAGCTATTATTCTAGGACTTGGCAAGTAGAAAGACAATTTAAGAATTAATAAAAAGTCAAACCATTTTTATTGCTTAGGAACCATAAAATTATAAACTGATGTCTGTCATGTGAGGCTTCTTGAAGATTTGTCATGACCAATAATTTAAGGGACTGGTTTGTAAATATTCAAAAAAAAATAAAATAAAATCTGCTTCTTCCTCCTGATATCTGACCAAAACATCTTTGTCATCTCTTATTGTTTCATTGATGCTAAAATTCAGCTCTCTGAGCATCAAGTATCACAATCTTTATGTCACACATTCCCTTTCACATGGGATCATAAGTTTTTCACATGTGACTATATGAATACTGTTTGATAACACGTGGAACAAGCCATCAGACTCCTCAACACTCACAGACTGGACTGAAAACACACACACACACACACACACTCAACTGAACATCACCCCATCCTCTTTGCAATTTTTGCACATCTCCGTGTTCAATTTCTGCTGCTACAAATATTTATTATATACTGTATATAATCTTTATACTCTCTACCTGACTGCTAATCCTTATGTTTACATTTACAACAACTGATTATATTGTTACTCTTTTGCACGACTGTCATCTGATTCACGTTCTACTAGAACTGTGTGCTAGTCGGCGCTGCACTGTAACTTACTGTGCCTATTGTCTTGTTTTGGTAGTTTTGTACTGTCTTGTGCTATTTGCACTGTGCACTTTATGTAAATGTATGTAATGTCTCCTGTAGTTCTGTGTTTGTTTTATGTAGCACCTTGGTCGTTTCACTGTTAGTAACTAGCTGTATATGGTAGAAATGACAATAAAAGCCACTTGACTTGAAATACATGAAGGTCTACTTCATCATATTACACACACAAATGTGTCATGTGCCCTGAAATAAAAATGTGTGACATTGTGTGAACAATATTGGATCATGAGAATTATTCGTGAGAGAAAATCACATCTGAGAAACAAAAACGCGTGCACTACGTGTGAAAAATGTGTGAAGCGTAGAATATGTGTAAATTTCACGTGTGAAGATCATGTGACTTTTCTGTGAGGGATATTATTATTTCCTTAATTTTACTCAAGCTGTTTCATAATAACCAAAGCTAGATCTTTGTTATCGTTATAATAATTTATCTGAGTATTTGTGATGGACATTCTAAAAATCATTTGAATTTCTAGAAATTGAAAATGAAAACAGATCATAACATCAGACCATCACAGTTAATAACAATTACTTCAAAATTAAATACCTGCACGTATCACAAATAATCAGATGAATTATTACAAATATGATGTCAATCTTTATGGATTTGTGTTTATTCATCACATTTTTTTTATAATGAAAACGAGATCATTATCTTTGTAATAATTAATCTGATTATTTATGATGGACTTTAGGGTAATTTTGATGAACTGTGAGCAATCTAACGTTGCAAATGAAAATTCTAATGATTGTAGAACAAGTTTATTATATTTCATGTCAAATCTTTTCCTTTCTTTTTCTTAAATTAAAAAATAAGAAAGACAGAAAAAAAGATGAAGGATGAATGATGAAAAATGAATGACAATTACAATGATCTGAATTCCATATTTCTTTTTAAATTCATAACAATGAACCCTGTTCTTGACTCTACATACATTGTTCAAAATTCTTATGTTCAGAAACTGTATTCCTGAGATTGATTCATTGTTTAGAGGCAGAACTGAACGTTGTTAAATCAAGCACAAGAGTTAATATCCGGTTTGAATGTAGCTGAACTTTACAGCCGACCAACACGAACCCGATTGATCTTTGTGCATGGCCACCACATGGGCCCAGAGTCAGAGGACGAGACGTCCACAATCTCCCACTGAACACTGAGACTGAGTCACGATTCCTGCACTGACTTCACCACAACTCTGTGACAAATGTCTTCTGGTAGAAGAAGTGACACCACCCGTATCTGTGAAGTCATGACACATTAGCTTTAAAGAAAGAATTGTTCTTGATATTCAATTTAATTTCTGTTATTTTTTCTGAATATTATTATCTTGAACAATATGTTAATTTTGTTAAAAATAAGACCTACAATATTTTTTTAATTAAATTCCTCACTTTGACTTTCACCCCCATTATCCAGGATCCTTTGGGAATCTGGGAATCTGTTTAGTTGGCCAGAGTGTTCGTAAAGTGTTGGGTGGGTGTTCATAAAGTTGGAATACACCAATCACGTCAGGGTGACGATCACATCTGGCATTCATTTTCTCTTGTGGTTTTGGCAGGATCGGAGTAACATGGAACCCACTGGTCCTGGTAAAGCAGGCCAAAGGGGAAAAAAACTAAAAAAAAAATCAGACAGTGGAGAAAGGCTGAGCTTATTTCTTTAGAAAATATGACAGCTTTACTTGGGCAGGTCGAGGTAATAATGAGGATGATGATGTAGCCACATCTTGGTAATAATAGGCTGAATTTTATTGCATCAAATCATATTGTATGTTGTACAAAAAGCTTTGGAGAACATTGTTTCATGACAAGTTCTGTTTGACCTAAAACAGGGATCTTTCTGGGCAATCAATCTTTTATAGCTCAACATCCTTAGAAAAAAAGGTTAAATCTAAGACAATATGACATTTTCTTAAGACACTAAATAAGAGAATCAAGAGTACCCTTTTGGAGAGTCCTATATAAAAGCCCACAGAGTAATTTCCTATCAGAGCAGCTTAGACTAAGAACCCCTTTAGGAGCCCTTACCCAGCCAAAGAACACTTTAATGTCTCCTCAGGCACATTTTGAGGAAAGAACATCATTTCATATTTAGGAAATATGAAAGAATGTCATTCTGTTGAGGGGAGAAAGTGTGCAAATACATTGGAAACAAAATTCCAGGACCATATTATTAAGAATAATTTGAATAATCTTCTCCTAGGAAAGAGAATTATCCTGTGGTCATTACTCGATCCAACCAACTTCCAAAAATTCTCCAGACTGCTAAAGAAAGGCCCATTTCTGAATTCTTGTGTGGATCCAATCCTTGATAAAAGAAAAAAATTATCATGATCAAGTTACAAGTTCAACTTTGCAAGGCTAAGCCATATCCTTCATACCCATCACCTGCTGATGTAGACCTGTAAGATATCCATGAGTGTATCCATGAACAAAAAGTCAGTGAGTGAAAGTAAAAGAAAAATGAAAGAAAGGTAAAAGAAAGGTTACATAGGAAGACTTCACTCTGTTGGTAGAATGAAGAATTTAAAGATTTGTAGCTAAAAGCTACTGCTGCAGTCATGAAGACCGTCCTGTGCATACTGAACACCCTGTAAACAAACACAGCACTGTTGTCTTTACTCTTTCACACCTGTATCCCTGCATACTGTGAAAAGGATCTCATGTAGTCTCAGGGGTTTTTCCCTTGCCGTTCTTGCCGCTGCTTTATGACTATCTATTGTATGTTGATAAAAGTGCTATACAAATAAATTTCCATTGAAATTAAAGATGGGTGGCATGGTGGCTCCAGGCTTCTCAGTTCAATCTTGTGCTCAGGTGACTACCGTTCCTGCATCTGTGAGGGTTTCCTCCAGGTTCTCTGGTTTCCTCCAACCTCCCATTTAGGCATCTCATTGAGATTGTATTCCCTCCTCACACCCATTGTTCCTGGGATGGGCTCCAGGTCCACCGTGTCCATGACCAGGATGAATCACTGTCTACTTTCCAGACCTTGTAAATGACCTGGAAGATCTAAGAAACGTGTTTTGTACTGAAGCTAGGGGTGTTTGGACAAAAGTTTTAGACTAGTGTCGTCATTAGATAGTTGGTGGTATAAAAGAAGAATGAATCACAAGGAGATCCAGACAACTGAATTTGTTTCTGTCTAGTTGGTGCAGGAAGGAGCTGAAGATTCCAGGCGGCTGGACAGACATACTGTAACTGGTGAGATTTACAGCGTGAGATCTTTCAAATCTGGGAATGTGGAAGGACCCAGGAGAAAGGATGTCTCTATCTTCTTCCTAAAGTGTCAAGACAGATTAAAAATTATTTTGGGGAATGGAGAGATGTCACCTTGGAAATATTAAGGCAGAACAGAATGAGCTGGTCCTCGACACATCTCTTGGTTCTATTAGTGCTGCTCTATTTTATTAGTATGAAAGCATATTTTATACTTTGAACTCTGGATGTCTCTGTCCTTAGCATCTGTTTAGATGGAAAGTTTTGCTCATATTCTTGGTCCAGGCCAGAAGTGTAAGAATTATGGTAGAGCTTTGCCTACAAAAAAAAAACAGACTGTGTGCCAAAGCAGAGTATAGTCATCAATCTTAACCAAACTAGTCAAACACGTAGGTGGTTTTTTTTTTTTCTTAAGGAGCTTACTATTTGCAGATGCTCAGAACTGAGAATAGGACTAAAGATGAGGTCAGTGAAAAATGTCAGGAGATAATACAGAACATCTCCTCCCATCTATTAGATCACCACCTTCATGAGTACATTCTGCCAGTGGAGGGCTTGAACCTAGACCTGGTAGCATTAAACACGTATTTGTCCTGATAACACCTTCACTCATTTAATCATGCCTTGTATATAGACCAACTTTCAATGAAAGGAAAAAATCAAGTCACCTTACATCACACATTATTTACCATGAAGAAACAGAACGTTTAAGCATATGTAGACAAAGTAAGTCCAGCTTCTCAGTCCAGCTTCAGTTCTATGTTCTCACCCTACAACTATGGCGTATATTGGGGTTTAAGAAGTAGAGAGAATCCGTCAATCTAACAGGAACAATATAGGAACAGTCCTGTTAAGTTTGTGTTATTATATATAATCTGTTTTTGTCCTAGGAGTTGAATTGAACTCACTACACTCATGTGGGTTGTAATGGCTCTTCCAGGGTTTTTAGAATAGTTAAACGTTCTTAGCTTCCTAAATGACTGGTTCAGGAATTACTTTGGATAGCATTAACACAGGAAAAAAAAAACAAGCAGGGGTGGAAAATCCTTAAATATTTGTACCTTGTAACTGTACATAAGTACAGTTTTGTAAGATTTGTACTATACTCAAGCATTATTGAAACTGAAACTTGTAGTCTTACTCAAGTAAATTTCCAAGAGAAAAACTGTTACATGTTTTACTCCTAACATTTTCATTTTGACCTACAAAGCACTCGTTACAAATCTTAAACAAAATGAGATTTTTTTTCTAGAGGTTTTTGGCAGGAGTTACAGATTCATTCACGATGAGGTGTCTTTTTTGCTTCACACAAAAAAATTTAAATATCAGCCTTTAAAATCCTCTATCCAAGCTAAAGAAGTATGTTGAGTTATCTTAATTTTGGTAAATTAGCTAATTAACATTTGTAATTTATCTCTCTAAATTAGTTAGGTAAGTTTTTTACATTAGTTTTATAAATCACCAGCTAGTTTAGTTTTGTTTATGTTGCTGATATGCCTTAGCATTCATTTCCAAAAGGGTTATTAAACATTAACTAAGCAGCAAGTCAAATTCTAGTTTGTCTGAGTTAGCAGAATTTTCTTTAGACTGATTGCTTAGTGAACTAGCAAGTCGTGCAGGGGTTGAGTATGAGGAACTTCTGCTCAGCTCTTTTCATCAGTTAAAAATATTTACTTTTACTCTTGAATATTTGTGTATGTTTAAATGTAGATACTTTTACTTTCACTCAAGTAGATTTTTGCCTTCATTCATCTACTATTAAATCAGTAAGATTTTGACACAGTATGTGTATTTTTTTTTTTACCATTTCTCTGTACTTTTTCCACTCCTGCTATAGTCTAAGCTTGAAATTTGAGGCATTGTTAGCTAATTTAAGTAGCAATCTTAAATATTAAGAAACAATAGGAAGGATTGAAAAGCTATAAATAAATTAAATAAATAAATAAATAAATGAACTTATGAAGCTGATATTAAATAAATTTCTATCATATTATAACACCACAACACAGCTTGATTTGCTGTACATATAAACTAAAATGTCTGGAGCTCCGCCCCTTGTACTTCTACCCTCTTTAACCCTGATGTGTAAGTGAAGGGATATCTTATTAGTTCAGAACTGGCTTAGCAAAAAAACTGCTCTACTCTGTGGTTAGGATTTGCCTATACTCGAGCCATTGCCCAAAAAAAGGGATGCCTCTCTTTGAGGCAGAGTTTGCGTGTGTTCCAGGAAATACTTGTAAGTCTGGACAAAAGAGGTAATCTGCATTTCACCATTGTGTGGTCTCTAACCATCTCACAGAATTAGCAAAATCGTAAAATTCTCATAGTCTTTGAGGTTTCCTGTAACACAGACCAGTTACAGCAAGAAGATCTCATAGATCTGGTAGTAGTGGTGAGGCCATTAAGAGCTGGGTTTACTGAAGGTGGGTTCTATCTTGGGAAAGGTCTAGAGCCAAAAAAGTTCAGAGGGATGGTGCAGATGGTGAGGTATTCAATTCCATGGTCAGGTCAGACAAGTAAACAGAATATTTTCTATTAAGCAACAGTTCTACTGATTGAATTTAAAAAGATATGTGGCTGTACAGACATCCATTAGACTTCCCCAGTGCAGATGCTTTCAAATGATTTTGTGTTGTTGGCTCTACACTTGAGTGACTTCACATGGACACAGTGGGTTAAAACACAAAGCAGCAGGAAGACTGAGGAATACTAAGTGGGGTATGTGATGGATGGGATGGAATCATCTATCTCCAGATTTAAAAGAGTGAAGACTGGTCAATTCCTCTCTGGAAATATCTGGTTGGTTCTGAAGGTTTGTGCCAAATTGTTCTCAGTTGCTCTTTCAGATCCGAGCCAGAAGAGTTGACTGAAACAAATATCGTGGACAAAAGATGTTTAGGGAAAATTCTGAGCCATAAAAATAAATTTATTTCTCACAAACTGATGCCTCAGAAACATATGTAATAAATGTTTTTGTCTGGAGAGGGCCAGATTTTTTACACCTAGTGGCCGACATCATTAGGACGTTGTTCCCAAAAGACAGCAATGCCTAGCAATGAAGTGGATACTACATATATCAGGTACTAGAGTGTTTCTCTTTGTCCAAACCGAATTCTGGGTCTGAAATAAAATAATTACTTGCCACGTCACAATGATAAAGCTCATGTTTAAAATTTTTTTTTTAAATTTCAGTTCATTTAAGCTCTTTATCCTGGTGAGGGTGGTGGCGGATCTGGAGTCTATCCTGGGAATAATGGGCGTGAGGCAGGAATACACCCTGTCTGGGACACCAGTCCATCACAGGACATGCTTTTCTAATCATAGATGCAATTCTCTCAATGTCATAATGGCCATAATTATTAGCATACCAATACCAATGGAAATGTACAGACTGTGTGGGGGCCTGTTTGTAAATCAACCATTCAAAGCACAAATGTGTTAATTTTCAACGTTTAAAATGAAGGAATTAGCCCCATTTTAATTAACTGTCCTTTTCGCTACACTCTTCCTGTAGAACTTTAGATTCCTTAAGTGGAAAATCATCTGTGTGTCATCATGCACAACAATGAAATAAAGCACTTTCTCTTTCAGCCACGTCAGCTTTTACTGAATTGTCTGCAACAGCCAGCATGGCAGCTTGTTAAGTGTAAATTTGTAGGAATTTTTCCACAAGCCTACTTGAAAAGTTAGGAATGGTTTCAGATAAAGTACAGAGAGAGGATACACTCACGGGTTTTCTTGACAGCTTTTCACTCTTGTTTTAGGATTGTAATGAATTTCTCAAGACATGGTGTAGGATCTTAAGCCACTCCTTGGCCACTCCTAGGATCATTACATTCACTGTGAAGGTGTTTCCTGTAAAAGTGAAGTAGTGGTAAATGTTTCACCTGAAGAACAGTGCAAACACAATGAAAGAGAGAACAGTTCCCTTTCTCTGTTTTCATGACGATGGACTTTGGCGTGAGGAGATAAAGGGGCAGTGGAGGTGTTCATGTCTTGGACTTTGGCAAGTTATGGATCTGAATGTGACATTTGTGGCTTTGAGAGGGAAAAGAGCATTGATTTGTTATGGGCATCACCCTACCAAATCTTTATTACCATCATACAGAGAGATTAAATAAAATAAAATACAATACAATTAAATTAAATTAAATTACTAACATGTTTTGTGATCTGTGTCCTTGTTGTTCTGTTTAATGTTTCACAGACATATCAGGGTTTTTTTAAACAGAAAGTAGTAACCTATTTATAAATTAAAATATATTTATTGGTTGTTAGACCTACATTTTTTTGTTTAATAGTCAATAAAGAAAATCTAAGTAAAATGAAAGTATTTTTTTATTTTATTGTGGTTTGAATCCCTTCCTTTTACGTTGTCTTTCTTTCTGTGTTTTATTTGTCTTGTGCTGAAATGATGAAGCCTCCAAAAATACTAACTACTTATAATAAGTTATATTTAAACCCATAACTAATCAGAGTTCAACATAACTTTAATCCGATTTAAAACATATACAATATATTGAGATATTTTATTATTTTCTGCTCCATAAAGTTGTGTGTTGTTGTTTTTCATACCTTTCTGTTAGGTCTCTATGATTTTACTTTTGTACTGAAGTGACTTCAGTCAGATTCTAGAAACCTCCAAAAATTAAACATAGATTTCTCCAGACGTAAAGTTACTTGAAACCTTTGTTAAAGTTAAAAACACTTTTATGTGTATATTTTTTTTAAGTTATTAAAATCCATGCCGCGGTAAAATGGCGCGCTAAATATGCGCTCTGGTTTTAATTCAAATATTATAGATGTAAATAAAAAACTTAAATAAACATTATATAACTTATTTAATCCTACTTATATTAAATAATATTTTCTCCATGTTACAGTTCAGGAATAAAATCTGAAACAACAACAACAGCAACAACAATCCACTAAACTAACTCGGTACTGCATTTAAAATAAGACGATGAAATTCTTACGAATAAAAAAAAACAGTATGAAATAAATATATTTTAGGACAAATAATGACGTAAAATGACTTTCACATATTTTGAGCAAAAAATAAAAATGGTTTCCAGCAGGTAAAGGAGATTTTAATTTACATTTAGCAGACGATTTTATCCACAGTGAGAGAGACTCCATCCAAAATACTTCTTATCTGAGCGATATTTTTAGTTATAATATTTTAAATAATCAATAATATTAGAATAATAATAATAAAAGAAATAAATCGCTCTGAAACCAGTCTGTCATTTTGTCTTTAAATGCATCAGGTAATGAGTTGCTCACCTCTCTATAGAATAAATATACACTCAGACAGAGACAAGTTTCTAAAGAGTGGTTTTTTCTGTTGTTGTTGTTGTTGTTGTTGTATAACATTTTCTTTAAAACTAATCTGTCTAAATATCTTCACAATTATACCGTTAGAGGTCTGTGGCTAACGTTTATTCTTAAAAACAAAAATAATAAAGTCTACTTGCATAACAAAACCTCAGTAGAATTCTTAAATTCAGATTCGGTCTATTTTGTATGTGTGCATTTTATAAAACATAAAAATTACAGAATTATTTTTGGCACGTGGTTAAAATGGTGTCTGGACCTTAATAAACTGTTTTCTACAAACAATGTCTATACTCGACCTGCATTAAAAAGAACACTTTCATTTTACTTTTCTGTAGGTTTTTTGTGTAAGTGTTTTATTTAATTGTGTTACTGGTGCCGTGTTTTCGTCAACAAACGCCTGTGCGTGTTTCAGCCGGGAATAATTTACGCGCATGCGCACTGACATGCGGAAGGGCAATCTTGAACTTGAACTTTGATCCCATACAAGTCCTAATTTGAATATGGGCAGCAGTGAAGGTTTAGATTTGTGAGTTTTCCAAAAGCACTGTTATAATTAATCAACTCAAGTGCAAGAGATTTTGCGTTGCGTTCATAATTAACGCAATGCGCGCGCTTCCAGCAGAGCCACTCGTTAGACCTTAGTGCTTCCTAAGGTGTGTGTGTGTGTGTGTGTGTGTGTGTGTGGGTGGGTGGGTTGGTGGTTGTGTGTGTGTGTGTGTCCAATAGACACACCACAAACATATCACAAAGTTAGACTCACAACCTGGGTTTCATTGTTATTTCTTTCAAACACTCGAGTTCATGAGTTCAGACTTTTATTCATGAATGAGATTCGCAAAAGACTGAACATAGTTTTAGTTTTACCAATCTGTATTTGTGTGTGTGTGTGTGTGTGTGTGTGTGTGTGTGTGTGTGTGTGTGATTTGTAGATTCGTAATATTTCACATGTTCTGCTTCACACATTTTTTCATATACAGGGCACGTGTTTTTATTTTCACATGATATCTTCCACACATTATTCATTTATTTTCACATGATATTGTTCTCACATGTGATGCGTGTGTTTGTATCTTCGTGTTTTTCTCCCATGATTCAATTTTTCCACACGTAGTGCATACAGTTTTAATTTCAAATAGTTTGAGATGTGATTCCGAGCATAACATAGGTGGTAATCCTCCAGTATCCTGCCGCGTGAAGGCGCTTAGTCTGAAGGCCATGATTATGATGTGAAGCCTAAGAAAAAGCTAGATTCCTAAATATGTATAAATATTAAAACTGAAATTGAGCCACCGTGTTTTATTGTGACTGTGAATATTCCAGGCTGCAGGTAATGTGAAACACAGCAGAGGCGTTCACGTGTATATCCTCGAGAAATAAGCAGAACACGCTACACGCCTCTCTGCAGATCAACATCAGTTTGTTGAAACTTTATTTAAACTGTTATTGAAACTTTATTTAAACTGTTATTCTGCTGTTATTGAGAAATTTTGGATCATGTCTCTAATTTAATAGAAGCAGAAATATTTGGCGAGAGGCACAAGCAGAAATGTTGCTCTAAACCCAGCAGTGCAGATTTTAAGAAACATCATTACTCTTCAGGAGCTTTTCACAAAACAGTACACACACACACACACACACACACACACACACACACACCTACATCATTACCCCCGAATAGTCTTACAAATGGTGTACTTTTAATTCCTGTTGGAAGGCTCCACATGTACTCTGTCAGAAATAAAGGTACCATGTGTTACCCTGTCGCTGACTGTATGTCCTGTACCTTTACTAACCCTGTTTCTTTTAGGAAATTAGCTTCTACAGTAGTATGCAGCTTAAAAGGTATAAAAAAGGTATAAATCTATTATGTCGTCGTGAAGCACCAGCCCAGCGACATGGAAAGGTATAGTTTGGTACCTTTATTTCTTAGAAAGTAGATCCACTAGATGGAAAAAAAATTGGCCCACTGTCAATTAATTTGGAGCTTCTGGGATTCACCTGCTGTAAAGGGTACTCATCACTGCAGGTGCAGGTACTTTGCAATAACCAGGTACTGTTTACTGTCACTGGGGCAAAGGAGGTGTGGGAGAAGGTATGAGAGGCTCCACTCTTAGGAAAACGGTACCGAAAACTGTTCCTTTAATTGTCACTGGCGTGGAACCCTTATGTACCTGTATTATAAATGTGGATATAGTAACTTTTGAAAAAAGATTCAATGTACAAAACTAGACTGTAATTACATTTCAAGGAAAACTGTAAAGTTACACTACACACACCTTTCTAGTTAAAAGATAGGAATGTTTGATGGTACCAGCCCATCAACAAGGAATGGTACAGTTTAGTACCTTTATTTCTGAGAGTGTAGAGCCACTGGATGGAAAACGTCCCCCACCGTAAATCTGCAGCTTCCAGGATTGGCACAGCTGTTTTACTCGAAACTGAAGGTGCAGGTAATGTTTTACTATCACTGGGGCTCGAGAGGATGGGGGTGCTGGGGTGGTGCCTATATCTTTTGTACCTTTAATGTACCTTTAAAAATATTTAATGTACATAATTGGACCGTAATTACATTTGTAATTAAAGCTTTAAAGATGCACTTAAAAGATGCACACTAAAGGTACAAAATGCATATGTTTAATGGTACCAGTACAGCAACATGGATAGGTACACTTCAGTACCCCATTGTTCCTGAGAGTACTTTTATCTGGACCAGAGCAGAATGGTGACTTTAGAGATGGTCAGCTACTGGGTGATGGTGTATATTTTCTCCCATTTGCTAACACCAGTTGCTCCCTGAGAGTTGGAAAGAGCAGCAGGAATTTGAAAAATGAGATTTAGATCCTCCTCAAATCATCAGGAGAGCTAAGAACAGCTCCAGTGAGGACATTGTGTGTGCAGTGCTGTACAACACTGCTGTAAAATCTGTCACACTCCTCCCTCATTCAGGACCCAGAGGAAGAGGAAGAGGAGATGGAGATGGAAAAGCAGAACATTGCACTTCCTGGTGAGGGGCGAGAGGGGCAACACCAGGCTGGGGCAGAAACATGACTGCTTTAAGAGGTTTTATGTAATGCTTGGTTTGTTCCTTATGCACAAGTAACTTTGTTGTTGTGAAATGTTATTTTACATGCTGTAAACAAGCACATTTTGCATGCTGTATCACTGAGTTATAGTCTATATGTAAGTGTTAAATGCTGCTCAATGCTGTCAGTATTTTTTTTTTTTTTTGCCCATGTACAGTTTTTTTAAATATCATTTTTATTTACACTAATAATTATACACTTCCTTTACATTACACTTACATATCATTTTACTTACACTGTTTAGTTGGTATTTTTTGCACTTTTTGTACAGCTTTTAAAGAACATTTCTTCTTGTGTTTTATTACTAGTATATCTTTTTTAAAATAAAATTTATTTATTGCTATCTTCAGCATTTTGTATTGTTTTGAGTAACTGGAACAAGAATTTCCTTCAGCATCAGTAAAGTTGATCTTATTAGCAAAGTAAAGGAGCAAAAATTAAATATTATCCAGATAAACAAAGAAAGACTTGACAGCTGAGCTTCACAAATAAAATGCTTGAGAAAAATATGTCATTATTTAAAATATTACACAAAATTACAAACTTCTCATTCGGCCACTTTCTGTCTGTGAATCTGAAAAAAAAAATAGCAATCATTTTCACCTCAGTTAATTAGTCCAAAAAACACGATCAATACTAAAGGATATTACATATTCTGTACTATTCTGCGATTTTACTATAATTAAGTTGTATTACTAAAACAATAAATAATAATAAAACAAATATGTTTATTCACATATGCTGGGTTGCCTCATGTTTCAAATATGTGCACATGCTCTTTGGTTTAATCATTTTATGAAGCTTAATACACTCTGTGAGCGTTTGTTTATCACTATTCAAATTTTAAAAAAGTTTAAAAACCTACAAATACGATGCTAACTTTTAATCTCCTTCCCTCCTCAGAAATAAACATAAGCCTACTTTAAGTGTTTCACAAGTTTCTGTTGAAAGCTACTCCACATTTCAGTCATTTTATATATTTTTATACATTTCAGGGAACTTATACATTGTTTTATGAAACTTGCTTCAGTAACCTGGAGTAACAAAACCCGAACAAAACCCAGAGGAAATGTTTAATACTTTATTTTCAAGATGATGCGTGTTGTAACGCCACCACTATTAAACATTATTGCTTTAGTTTAATACTTTATAGATAGCAAGTAACCTATAGTCACTACTCATTTTTTCCCTTTTTTTTAAAGATCAAACCTGAAATCCTGTCAGACGTCGTGAAACTAAAATTACAATGTAAAAAATAAATAAATAGATTTTATGATATAGTGATATTTTCCCTTTTGTCCAGTAAATGTAGATGTTATTTAGGGAAGCTGAGTAATCTGCGTTTTTAAAATTCTGTTATAGTTCACAAATCAGGTTTATTTTTTTCAGTGATAAGTAATCATACTCAGGTAAATGCGAGTAGCTAATATTGTTGGCTTCTTGTTTCGGATCTCACTAAAGAAATACAAATATCTCGAGTTGCTTGAAATATCTGAAAGTAATAAATCCTGTATATATGTGTATACTAAATCTAAATGAATTGATCCTTTTGCATGTCTAAAAAAATCAAATAGCAATGTAAGTACAGAAATCATAAAATCTGCAAATTATTTCTTTCAAATTAATAGATTTTTCTCAATTTTTTTGTCTGTATTATAAAGCGGCGTTTTTGCTCATGTGCGAGAATTTAATCCACGAGTTTAAAAAATACACAGTATAGCATGATGAGAAAGATGTTTATAACTTTATAACAAAGGCATCAATATCACCATCTATCTATCCATCTATCTATCTAACTATCTGTCCGTCTATCTGTCTGTCTGTCTGTCTGAAAAAAATGATTACTGTCTGAAAAAATATTACAAAGAGGGGATTTATGACAGTGAAAATGTTGTGGTCAATAAACACTAATCTTAAGGTTCGTGACTTTTTATTACTTTCCACAATTAAAATGCGACTTTTTTATCCTTTAGATGGTTTTCTACTTAAATCTAATCTTCAAATGTCTAGCCAGCATGCAGGGACTAATTGGTGAGACCCGGATAACGCCCGTCTGGATAATGAGCGTTTTAACTTGAACTTGGACGTGTGCGGAAGTCTGAAGTCTGCTCTTCTTATTACGAGCACTGAAAGGCCACACAAGGCAAATCTTCCAGTTATTTATTCATCAGAGTAAGGTTTACTAACATACAGCATTCGTTTTGATAAGTTGTACAAAAAACTGTGAAGTATTTTGTGCCTAAAATTCACAAATTTATTTTAAAATGTACTTTTTAAGGCGGAATACAAATGAATTACGAATACTGGTTTCTCTCAAAAAGTACATGGCATCATTATTTCATTTCTTATTAATTATGGCAATTTAAAGCCCTTTTAAACCTTTGTTGTTGTTGTTGTTATTGTTGTTGTGGTTGTTGTTATCCAACATTTACATGGTTTACTGAGGCTACAATGCAGTACACTGTTAAGCTGTTGCTAGTTTATGTTACAGGCTTCAAGCGAAAGGAAAGCAAGCATTTTTTTTTCAGATATTGAACTAGGCAATATAACTATAACTGTATTAAATATATTAAACTGTATACAAAAACAGGTTAACTGTACTACGCATACACTGATATGTAAAAAAAATAAATTAATTAATTAAAAAAACATTGTTACCTCTGGAAATACTAAAGAAAAATCTGTTGATTAAATATTTAACTCCAAGAGATTTAAATTATTCTTTTTTTCCAGGTCCTTTTTAACAATATAAATCTAATCAACAACAAGGACAATTTCAATTTACATTCTTAATAATCTCTTGTAAAAATAATAATAATAATAATAATAAAAAATCCAAATAACTGGAAAGGATATCATAAGGAATCAGTTGCGCTTGATTTTGCGATGCGTAATTTTTCCTGCTTTTTAACTCATAATATGAAGTTTGTATTATGCAGTTTGTTAGCTCTGTGTGTGTGTGTGTGTGTGTGTGTGTGTGTGTAAATGAATAATTGTGAAAAAGTAAGTAACTGTATTTTTCACCACTGATTAAAATCTTAATAATTAGACTTTAGTGTAAACACATAGTGGGCTAATGTCATATTAAACATTCTCTCAATCGCAGATTAAGCACAAGCTGATCATAAGAAAGTCGTTTATAATGGAAAACCCCCTCAGAATATACACGTAGACACGCACATACACATGACAATAAGCCTTTAGTTACTAATAAATATTACTGAAGACCTTCATGTTTAGTTTTAACCTCACTCTCAAACACATTTTGCTGTTTATGGAGAATCAGTCTTAAAATAAACTCTTGATAATGAATCTCGTCATTTAGCAGACCTTGGTATGGATGCCTTCAGAGGAATAAAGATCTTCCTCAAGGCTCCAGTACTGGCTCTCTGGCTCTCTGGCAGTGTTTGATGGTGAACTTGTAATCTTCCAGTGACTGTAGCTCAGAACCTCAACCACTGTCCCAAATATGAAAATGTCATGCACACACATCCACGTGTAGCGTACAGTGAAACGCTTTTCGTCACATATTCCAGCTCGGAAGGAAATTTGGGTCAGATTGCAGCCTCTGGAGCAGCTGAAGGTTAAGAGCTTGCTTAAAGGATCAGCAGCTTGGCCGTGCTGGAAGAACCGCTGAGACACTGCTGTCCACAAAGCTCACATTTTAGCATCACTTATTAATATTAAACACTTTTTCTTTGAAAGTTGTACAAGGCCAGGTCAAGGCCATGGCTCAGGCCAACACTTTTCTCTGAAACAAGGCCGTGTCCTATATATACGATTTCCGCTTTCTTTAGATTCGTTATAGTAATTTTCATTCTGATTCTTTCTTTCCTCAAATATCTCACTGGCTAAGATAGTAATAATAGTCACTCTTGTAGAAAGGGTAAAATGCTGTAAAATGCTAAAGTGGAGTAGAGTGGAAAGTGAATAAGTCACTCTTCTACATACAGACAAATGTTTAAACATTTATTATACTGTCTGTTAAACTGTAAAAAGTGTTTTAATGGTTAATACTTTTAAAGCATCCTGTGAAAGTGGAAATTGTTATTAAAACAGAAGTTAAATCCTGTCTGGGTAGCACACAGGCATATTTAATGCTTGTAGAGCAAAAACTTTCATTTAGTTTACAATACTATAAATATGGTGTACATGCTACATATTTTATCATTTTTCATCACGACTGAAAATGTCTCATACATGCTTTCCTCACCGCCACTTAATAACTACTACATATATTACCTACATATTATAAAAGCAGATTTATTAAGTGTAAGCATATTAAGCACACGTGTATCTTACGTGATAAGGCTTGGATAAGGCTTAATGTGCATAAATGTACATTTATACATGCGGAATTTAGCAGAATTGTAGGCTAATTCAGTACAATATCTTCATCAGTTCGCATGTTTTTTTACTGTTTATTTTTTCCTCAAAATATAATGGCTTCAGAGAAATACGATGACGCAAAAAGATCTAACATTAGGCTTTAATTTTGAGTATATAGAGGTTTGATTTTGCTTAGAAAAAAAAGGAAATTCTTTAAGAGAATAGAAATAATATAGACATCTGGGAACAATATCCAAATGCCGTGCTACATCCAAAATTACACTCAGTATAAACAAATGTGGTTGAAAAGAGGTTGTAAGTTTGCTTTGGTGTGAAGCTGGAAGGCTCTTAATCAAACAGGTTCAGAGGTTTAGAAATCCTTTCCAGGTTTACTGAATCGTTATTTTTTCCCGGATGTTTCACTGAAAGCTGGTTTAATTGCACTACGTTTGAGTGTGAAGTTCGTTCATGTCCGTCTAGACTGATTACGACTCTGTTTTGTCTGGGTTTCTACCTTGACCTTGGACCTCCGGCCAGCTGGCGTTTGAAGGAATGGTCAATATTTGTGAGCTGTTTGCCTCCCAGCCCAAATTAGTTTCTTCTCCTTTGTAGATACTCGAGTGTTATTTACTTTAACCATAACTGAAACGGTTTTGTTCTCTTCATCCTACAGAATTATACACAAAATTCCTTACAGGTTCCTGATACCTCTGCAGTCTCTCTCTCTCTCTCTCTCTCTCTCTCTCTCTCTCTCTCTTCAGCTGTAAGTAAATATTTTTCCTTTTATATGTCTAAAGTGTTAGTCAACCTATAACATTATTGGATTTTTTTTTTTTTTTTTCATTTTCACACTGAGTATAGAGTCTACCTGTAAAACAGTTTCTCTAACAGAATATCATTTTCTGCATTAACACATCGTGATTTCTGTTCACGGATAACCTGCTGAATTTGTTAATTCAGATTCAAACAAACAGAAATGTTAGGCTTTAGATGTAAAATTTAGTAAAGTTTTTTGCACAAATTACCTTTACCTTTTTTCACGAAATAATATTGCTAATATCGAAGCTGCATTGAAGTCAAATATTATTTTTATAAAACAGATTTTGCGCCTTCAGTGACTTCCTTACTTCCTCCTGTAAATGAGGTGTCCTCCCCTTTAAGGCTATAGTTTAAGGCTTCTCTTTTCTCAGCCAATGAGAAGCTCAGATTTAAAATGATCCTACGAAACGTTATGTATGAGCTCCCACTTAAAGGGATGAGATGTCTTTTTCCTTCTGCTTCTCTTTCTCTACTTCTTCTTCTTCTTCTTGTTAGTGTCAGCAAAAAAACTCGAGCCAGTCTTTAATTACGAATCGCACGAATTGAGGCTTAGGCGGACGCGCATGCGCAGAGAGAAAGAAGAAGAAGGGAAGAAAATGAGCTTGGAAGTGAGAGGTGAAGTGTCCCTCTTTCGGAGCACTAGTCGACTTTTTTTTTAAAGCATCGACAGCTCATGACATGACGTTCATGGTTGTGGATACCTGACCTTGATTTGGTTATTTATTTATTTATTTGCAAAAAAAAAAAGAAGAACAAGAACAAAAAATAATCACGAATGAAAATAGACAAGCCATGGAGGGACTGAGCGGGAACTGTCCTGCCTCTCATTGCAGGGAGCTGATCTCTCACCCCGGACTAGGGCGACACTCTGGGACTATTATGCCCCACCAGGGCTCGATTTACCCCGATATCTCCTCTCCGGAGGGCGGAAGGCAATGTCCAGGGCCTCAGACACCCTCCTCTGGGGCATCTTTGGGTTATAATTACCCTTATTCCTACTACGAATGCCGTTTGAGTCATTCTCACGGTGTTAATGTGCAGAAGCCGTGCTCTTATCACCCCGCTGACAAATACCCCGAGCACGGGGAAGAGCTCTCCAGCCGAGCCAAAGAACTGGCTTTTTACCCGGGTTTTGCAGGCTCTTACCAAACCGTCCCGGGATATCTGGACATGGCGGTGATGCCGGGAATCGGTGCTCATCCAGAAGTGCGGCACGAGAGCTTAATCCCGGTGGATGGATATAATCACTGGGCATTGAGCAACGGATGGGATGGACAAGTGTGTTTTTCCAAAGAGCAGACTCAGCAGAGCCACCTCTGGAAGTCACCTTTCCCAGGTTATATGCTATGCTAGCAGCAATTTAAAAAATAAATAAATAAATAAATAAATAAATAAATAAATCTGACCTATACAGATTTACACAAAATTTCTATTTTCTATTTATTCATTTAATACTCAAGCACGTGTGTATATATAGTGTGTATATATATTTATAGTTACTGCAATACATTCACACAGAAAGACCAATAAAAATTTGTAAATATGTTATACATATGTACATTTTTATACATTTTGTAAACACTTGTTTATTAAACACTGCTGAAGTTAATTCCATCGTATAAATGTTATAACAAATTAGCAAAAAGTTAATTTACAATTCTGATGCATCTTTTTCGGCATGAGTTCCAAGAATGTCGACGATTCACACGCAACGCGTCAAAAAGTGTGTGTGTGCGTGTGTGTGTGTGTGTGTGTGTGTGTGTGTTCAAGTAATTTATGCAGCAACGTTATCATGAGCTAATATTCACCGTTCTGAGATTTATTTATTTATTTATTTATACGTTTTTTGTTTGTATGCTTTTTGGCAGAATCACATAAATTATTGTTTGAATATTATTAACACTTTTATCTGTAAAAGATGTTTGAAGAAATGTGTTATTATTATTATTAATGTGTATTATTATAATTATTGTTGTTGTGGTATTTTTTGTGCTAAGATTTCAGAGACAGGAAGCGAGAGAGCAGTAGCCATGGGCCTGTAGCCCTGTGTGTAGAGGCCTGTGTGTGCGCGCGCGTGTGTGTGTGTGTGTGTGTGTAAGCAGGTTAAACTCTGTAGTACACACTGTTAAAAACCGCTTCAGAGTTTATTTTTCCGCTGTCTGTGATTCGCTTTAATCCTGCTTAGAGCCCACAACACATTTATTCAAAGGATGTTCTAAAGTTATCACACACACACACACACACACAGAGAGAGAGAGAGAGAGAGAGAGAGATGATAGTCGGTCCCCCTTCTTCTTTTAAACCAAAAAAATCTGGATGTTTTCCAGGTGGCAGATTCCCTGCGGTCACTGGACGCGCTTAATGGGCTACAGTTTGTCTCACTATTGTCTTCTGTAATACCGTCTATTAACATGACACCGTAAAACAGCGCCTGTTATTTATTTCTTTCTTTTATATACACCACACTGTGTGATATTAGTGCTCACTTTCTCCCCAAGCTCCTGTCTGATGATCCAAACTCAGCAGTGTGATGATAGTTTCCGCCCTAACAGGGACTTTAATGTTGAATTTGACTAAATATTAACAACAAAATTAGAGCTGGGTTACCTTCAGACTGTCAATTTTGCTTATCCTGATGTGTTGTTTTATGTCTTATACCTGTTTTTTTTATTTTCTTTTGCAGAAGTTGTGCCACTGCAACCTGAAGTCAGCAGCTACCGACGAGGCCGCAAGAAGCGCGTGCCTTACACCAAGATCCAGCTAAAAGAGCTCGAGAAGGAGTACGCGTCCAACAAATTCATCACCAAAGATAAACGACGACGGATCTCCACCATCACTAACCTCTCAGAGAGACAAGTTACCATCTGGTTTCAGAACCGACGTGTAAAAGAGAAGAAAACCGTCTGCAAGTCGAAGTCAAGCGCCCACATGCACGCTACCTGAGGAGAGGCGAATCTGTAAAAATAAAACAGAAGATAAAAATAAGATTTTAAAAATGCAGATTAATAACCCCTTATTGACATATCTATTGATGTATTAATGACATTTTGGTAAATTGTGATTATCCCAGCCACTCAGAAATTAGCATTGTGTAAGTTCAAAGCAACAAAAAAACCCATAATCAATTATTCAAATATTCAAGTAGCTTCAATCTACAGGAACCAATTTCCTGTTAAACAAACAAAACAAACAAACAAACAAATAAATAATAACTTCTCCTTCTCATTTATCTGGTAAGATCTGGCCTAACACATTTCCCGATCTCCTCAAAGCAAAAGACAAATTTAAAAGGTTTCAGTGGCTTTATTTGTATAAAGGAAATCAAACTGGGGTTTTCTTCTCACTTTGTTTCATAAAACTTCTCACTCGTGTGTAAAGTTCCGAACAGTTAAGATCGGAGGGGTTTTGGGGCGAAGTTAGTGCGCGATGCTTTAATTCATTCCTATGAAACAAAGTCTGCGTGAGAAGTGGTTGAAAAAAAAATCTACTTATAAATATTCATAAATCTCACGTTTCTAAAAAGCTCAGTGTGTCTTGTGTTGGACCCGAAATGTGCAGGTCTGCAAGGCTGCGTCTGTGATATTGTACAGTGCCGTGCATAATTATTATTTAATTAAGACTCTCTCGTGCGACAGGAGGTGTAAATTGCTATTATTTTATCGTGTATTTTATGTCATTCTCGTTTTTTTTCTCATTGAAGGATGTTTCTCTGTCATGAAACTGGAATGTTTTGTTATTGCCTTGTGGATATTAAAGAGTATTGCTTATTAATGCATAATTTCCATTTGGTTTTGTAGCGTGTCTGTCATTGTGTGTGTGTGTGTGTGTGTATGTGTGTGTGTGCGTGTGTATGTGTGTATGTGTGTGTAAAACCTTCTTTAAATGTGATTTTATAAGGATTATAGTCTAATTCAGACTTATTCAGAATATATGAGCTGATAGCTCTCTATGTAGAAACGTATTTATTATTCATAAACTTCAATCAAAAAAAGGTAAATAATCAAATCAAAAAAAAGGTTTATGTTAATGAGGGTTTTGTTTATATGAATTTAATTTTCTGAATAATCTGAGACCACTGTTGGTCTATCAGTTTATTTCCTTTAGTCAAAGATACTCAGCATAATGTTATTCTTTCTGTTTTGTAAGCAACAACAGCAACAGCAACAACAACAACAACAACAACAACAACAACAACAACAATAACGACACTATACAGACACTCTACACACACCAATTAAACATGTACTCTTATAGAAAATTAGAAATTACATTCTCAGGAAAAAAAAAGCACTTTTCAACTGTTCTTAAAGGGTTCGTTGAATAAATAAGGATTCTTAGCGTCCTAAAAGTCTTCTGTTTCCATCCCTTTCTGACAGAGAAACACTCTGTAACACTCTACAGAATATTTAAATTCTCCAGAAGAATAATCTAAGAACCCTTAAGAGTGCTAAATACTATAAGAGTGTAGATTACAGATTAGAGATTTTAGGATATATCAGTCATGGATAAAGCTCCCACAAGATCAAAATCAAATAAAACTCCCTTTTTTATATTTTATTTGAGGAATTCTAGGAAATCTTTCACCAAGTGGCACTAATATTAATGATTACAGCAGAGAGTTTGGACTAAAGCACTAAAGTCCATTTTCAGTCTTTATTCACTGGAAATTATTCTAATTCATTTCATCAAGACTATGATTACACTTTATCCCCGTGCAGTGTTTATAAAGCTTTCTGTATCAGAGGAATATGGGTTTTTTTTTTCGGGTTAAGTTGTAGGTCGGATCACGAGTCGGTTTAACAGATAAAATGCTGTGTTACACTTCTAAGATCTTACACACAGAGCACTGATCTTTATCTGATATTTACGACTGACAAATATAAAATGAATTCGTGTTTGGACTACGAAATAGCATACTGAATAAAGTAATGCCTTTATTTAAATATTTAACATAAACACCTTTTCGTATTTGTATATTACACTAAAGTTGATGGTGTGACGTCATTAACGTGACATTTCCGAATTCCTCATTTGTGCTACTTTGCTATTCGCAGGTTATAAAAAACCAGACTTAAAGTCAGTCTCGCCATCTATTGTGTATTTCTGCGACTGTTTTGGATACCCTTGACCATGACTATGCAGTCTTTGACCTTGAGACACGAACACACACACACACACACACACACACACACACCCAAGCACAGAAAACAGAGGAAGTATGGGTTTCCTCTCGGTACAAAAGAGCCATTTCTACTAAAAAATATTCAAATCTAGTCCAATAGGAGCACATTAAAAGCTCCACATTCACTTTGATTATTTCATTATATGATTTTATATTATACTTTATTCGCAGCCCAACATCTCATTTTCTCAACTCATAACTCTCTTTTCTTTTTTTTAGCCTCTCTTCGTACTGAGTGTGTTATAGAACAGAAACTAAAACTGAGACCAACTGCGCTGAAACTCTGCTTTATTTCCTCTTTGTCATTCTTTTATTAAGTGTAAACGCAGCGTGTAAAATCAGTGTTTTTACACGACCTCAGGTCATATAGTGTGGTATTTTGATGGCGGATAACAGGTAAAGACACGCACAGCCTGAAAGCCACAGTGACTTGGACAAGTTGGAGCTGTGAAGTCTCTTTTTTTCCTCCATGTCGAGATTTAATGTCCGACGAGAAAGACAAATAATGGAAGTGCCAACATGGAAACAGGACTTTAACCAAACAGCGAGTTTCCAAGACACTGCTATTTTGAGAAGCCTGGAGTTTGGAAGTGTGTGATGAGCAGGACATTTAGATTTTACCCAAAACAGGTAAGTGTGTCTGGGATTCATTATTATGCACGACAGATCTCTTTAATTCAGATTTCTACTGATGTCTGTACATGATCTCTGCATATTTATTTACTTTAATGGAGTGTGAGAGAGAGTGCTGAGATACTGAGCTGCCTGTGAATAGCGTTCACATTCAGACTAAATGTTCCTGTTGATTTTTTTAAAGAGTATTAATTCAAAATGAATTTCATTGTGCAGATAATTCACTGGGATATGTTTCAGCATAGTGTGTGTGTGTGTGTGTGTGAGTGTGTGTGTGTGTGTGCGTGTGTGTGTGTGTGTGTGTTTTAAAAAGAAATTCATTTGAACAGAATTGAACCAACATTATACTTGTTAAATGATGACATTAGAAAAGATTTTGTTTTTTATTTGGCAATTTTGTTTTTTATTTGGCAAATACATTATTATCTTTTAACTTTTAACACTGAATTTAATTCTAACTTTAATCAGCAGACTTTCACTAAGTCACAGTCTGGTAGCACTTAAACACATAAAACACATAAACCTCTGTGTCATAATGGCACTTTGGGATCTGGTTTACATAAAACATGATTATGTTAAGATTACTTGAACATAGCTGAAAAGAAAAACTGTTCCAGATTTGTCTATATTGTGATTATGATGCGCAAATGGCGTTCGATTAACGATGTATTCATTATAATATTTAATTATCTTCAACTTACATACATATAAGATAATATTAAATTAGACTTTATTTTAGATATTAGGTCAGCTGTTAGGAATGTGTACTGAATAAAGCAAAAATTAAACAGAAAAAAATAGAAAAATAGGGGGAAAAAAGGTAGAAACAGAAACAGAACTGGCAGCTCAGTTAATATTAGTTGTGACTGGTAAGTATTAATACATTTAAAAAAAAAAAAAGAAAGAAAGAAAGAAAAAAGAAAATGGAGGATTCAGTTTTCAGCAATGTGTTGTTTACATTTTAGTCACGTGCACATAAGGACGACTTTGCGTTATTAATAATGGATGAAATGTCTTCGTTTAGCTCTCAGGCTTGAGCACTGTAATGGGCTCATGCTTTATTTATTTAAGGCTTTCTGATAAAGTCACACATTTCTTATTCTTATGCTTTTAATAAACATTGAATGTCGTCTTACGTCACACTGCATTTTTAATTTTCCATCTTGTTTTTGTTAAATCGGATCAAATAAGAAATCAAATCAAATCAAATCAAATAAGCTTATATCAGGGTAAAAGCCAAACACTCTCCTGTTTCTTATACTTTCATAAACTACAGAAATATACAGAAAAGGAGTGATAGTTGATTTGTAGGTTTATCTCTTTGATAAAGCTTTACTGGTTGTTATGGTGTTTTGATGAGCTTCTGCAGGAGTTTATACAGAATTACAGATTCTAAAGTATGTCCTAAAGTCAAAACGGTTTATAAATGATCACACTAATATAGGAAATTCTTTTTCTTCTTCTTCTTCTTCTTTTATAACTCCGTGACTGAAAGGAGTTCTTCAGGAATGGTGTTATATACATTATTACAATTATTATAACTGACTATAAGGCATTTTCTTTTTTCCCCCCTTTTTTTAAATGAATTTTTTTTCTCAAATTTGCTGTTTCACCCCTTCTTTGTGTATTCCTACGAAAATTGTAAGCTTTTACCTTTTAAAAAAGTAATATTAACTAAGTCGTACATTCAAGGTTCATGAATACTGTAATACTGTAGGGTGTAATAATAAACATTTGCTTAACAGTAGGCTGTTTTTAAGCTGATACATGTTTTTTTAAGATGTCAAGCCATTCATTTTTTTTTACATGTTTGAAGCTGATTAATCATCAAAACACACACTCACACACACTCAGCCAGAATATTCAGTAGTAGCTCTGTTTTGGGGAGTCTGAGTCGATAAGATGGTGCACGACAGCCTCTGGTGGCCAATGTGAGTAAGTGCACACTCTTAAAAGATTTTTGTTTTTGAGCAAATTGTCTTCATTAAACAGCAAGTCAAGACAACATAGAGGGGGAGTTAAAAAAAAAAAAAGATTATTAGGTTATCTGAACATTACTTTATTTAAGCTCACCTGACAGTAGAAGATCAGATATAATAACAGAAAGTCTATATATTTTTACAGTGTATGATATGATGACGCAGGAATGCAGGAATGATTTATATCTCAGTTTTAATAACATGTTTCTGTTCTATAAGACACTCAGTATGAAGAGTGGCTAAAAGTAAAGCTTTTATGTCTATATTATATAGATTTGAACATTTCAAGTGTTTCTTAGCGTGACGTAGACAATGTGTCTCACCATTTCACAATGTTGCTCACGATAATTCGTAAAAAAAAAAAAAAGCGCACTGCTGTAATTTATAGCAAATATTCTGAGATCATAGTATATTATATATTATAACATTTGTAATGTACATGAATAAAGCATAGTGAAGTTGTGTAGTGGGAAAATCAGCTTTATTTCAGTTGTATCTTTTCATAAAGCTTCCTTTCTGCCTTCGGTAGAGACTTTATGTCAAAATGAAAGATATTTCCAAATATTATTAAATAATAACTTTAAAAAATAAAAAGTTTTGATATTAACAGATTTAAAATCATACATCTGCGTAGTGTTAGCAATGTTAAACTTGATATTTTCTGCTTATGACTGCCATTCACACAAAAAGAAGACAGTAACAAAGCGCTAAAATGATGTAGGCTTGTGTTATATTATGAGTAGCCAATCCCTGCTATTTATTTAATTATTATCGTTGTATAATAATAGTAGTATTGGGGTTTAAAACCAGTGTCGCTATATTAAAAACCTGTCCTTTTCTTTTTAGTTTTATTTTGTGTTTTTCCTTCGTTCTGCATAATCTTCATCTTATGTCAAATTGCCTAATAGGCTACACATATATGACTAAGTAAAAAATGTAAGTTGCAAATGACGATGTAAATATCGCAGTTAGGTCTGCTATATATTTTTGTTTAGTTACAGTCAAAAAACAAAAAAAAAAACAGTAAAATATATCTAGACTATGTTTACTACAGCATGAATAATTCTTGTCTTTTGTTAAACAGGACTTTAACAGTTAAAGCCTAATTAGCTAAATAATTGTAAATTTTAAAGTCTAAATATCAGGAGTTTTGCACCATTTCCACTTCTGTTTGATTTACAGGAAAAATATCATCTTCATAACTTTTCACAACTGCACAAAAACAGCGTTAAAGCGGCGGAAGGAAACACCCTTTTGTTGACACTTTTGTGGTGTCTGGACTTCAGTGCACTAGACAGTGACCTTGAACTGGACGCGGCGCCGAGAAGGAGAAAAGCTTCTTCTCCTTACAAGAAACAAAAAAGAAAAGAAAGAAAGAAAGGATAGAAGGAAGGAAGAGGAATAACGTAAAAGCTGAGGAGAGGAAACATTACATAAGTTTCAGAAAACTTTGCTATGGAACGCTTTTCGCGAGAATGTTCATGAGTGATGAATTCTTTGCGGAATATTTTTGGAAGAACTTCATGATTTCCCGGACACATGGAAGAGTCGAGAAGATGTGAGAAAGTTCCCTACACCAGATATCTGCACTAGTAAGTTGCTTGCTAACTCCTATTTAATCAGTTTACTATCTCTACATGCACTGCTCGCCTTTTTTATTTCACTTTTCTTTCTATTTTTCACAGTGTGTGTCTCAATGTGGAGCAAATTCCTCGTAAATGAATCCAATAAAACTCATTCTGATGCGGATTTTTATTTCAAGTCCACGATAAGGTTCGATTTTTCACAAATAGTATTCATCTTTATTACAGTTTTGGTTTTGTGTTGTGAATTAGCTTAAGTGTTTTAGCAGCAGCTTCTTTACTTTTTCAGTTGTTTGTATTTAAGTGGCTGTTGAGGACCCGTGGGACTGGGGAGAGAGAGAGAGAGAGAGAGAGAGAGAGAGAGAGAGAGAGAGAGAGCACAGGAATCAGTAGGCTCACTGATCCTGACCGATGTTAATTTATTCTGTTTTTAATTATACACTGCGTATGTGCTCATCTGAGACTTATTAATTGCTGCTTATTCCATCTACATACCCAATAACAACGCTTCATATATCCTAATAACATCCCATGCTATTCTATAAACGAATTTATTAGTGAAATAAAGTTTTTGTAGTGCACGATAAACAAAATATTTATCTTTGTATATATTTGTAGACCTATAAGCAGCTCTAAGAGTAAAACTGTTCAATCACTATCCAATCTCACAAACGAGCTCGTAACAGGAAATATATAATATCTATTTCGCATGTTATTTCATCCACATGCATGATGTTACGTGTTTAGTGTCATCAGAATAATGTTCGAAATCCAAATATACGCTGACAAAATGGTGACGAAAAGTTTGCATGCTGCTGTCGGATTTAATACACAATGTTTAATAAACAGTTGCATGTTTATTGTATGTTTTTAATGCTGTGGACAAATTATTTGCAAGAGATAAAGTCCGGCCCGAGTATAAGGAGGCTAAGAGTAGAGAAAGCTAGGCTTTCTTTTTTTTTTTTGGCCTGAAACTACACTTTTTCTAATCTGCTGATTGCGCGGTCAATAATAATTAATCGTGTTAGATGAGTTACTTTTTATTTTATGAGTGAGAAAAGTGAAATGAATAATGATATTGCTGTAAAGTTGGTCACTGCGAGTCTAATATCTTGATTAGAATGAAACACCCCGTCGCCATGATAACGTTTCAGGAATTTGACCATCAGGATTTTGTACATTTCTCCTTTTTTTGTGTGTATATATAAATCCTTTATTGTTGTACACCTTAATTAATTAGATATATTAAATGTATGTCTTGGCGTTTTGTTCACACACTTGTAAACTAAGTGAAGTGTAGGGATTCTTTATACGACCAACTGTTACTGTTTTATAGGATATCTACTGAAGATTAATGTAAAAAATAGAAATATAAGCCGCACTCTTAAAATCCACCGCCGCCTTAAGTGCAGTTATTTTACAGAGCTGTCGATGACCCCGTTACTGTAAAGTATCAGATGAGTGTGTGGCTTTAGCCATCTGTCTGTTCCCTAATATTGGCTTGTAAAATGGAGGCCTCTCCACTTTATGTGACATTCAATTTATTTGGAGTTTGATCTAAAACCAAGTCCTTCACTATAAAGTTATTAAAATGGCGGTTATGTCTTCCAAACAAAAGTATAAATGCTGTAACAAACACCTGTCCAACAAAGTCTTTTAAATGATACAGTGGAGTCTTTTACCTTTACACAGAATATAAATATACCTATGGTCATGTATCATGATCTATCTATCTATCTATCTATCTATCTATCTCGAATATAATATGCTCACGGTTTTTAAATCTGCTCACCACGCGCTTTAAATTAACATGTAAATTCCATTAGTCAACATTTTTGTTTAGTCAAGAAAACGGATTCCGTTGGGTGGCAAAGGAGAGCCCATTGGCGTCACGTGACTGCGTATCTTGGCCAATGGCACGCGCCTCTCGTTTTAACGACGTTAAATGTCAGATATTCGGCTATAAACTAGAATCTCGCGCTCAGGCCCGGCGAAATGGGCGAGCACAACCTCCTCAATAGCGGGTTTGTGGGACCTTTGGTGAACATCCACACCGGAGACGCGTTTTACCTCCACAACTTCCGGTCATCTGCGGCTCTTCCTTCCCTCCCTTACGCGAGACGGGACAATGTTTGGACTCAACCGGAGCCGTGCAACGGATACATGCAGCCGTTTTTTGGCAACCCGGTGTCCCTGAACCCCACGTTTAACCGAGCGTGCGAGATTGCGCGGCAGGAAGAGAGCAAATGCTTTTACAGTGGAAGTGGAGGTGGAGGAGGTAACATCCGGGAGAATTGTGCCAATGTTAAACGAGATGACAGGGCGAGAGACGACTCGTCTGTGCCCGTAGTGAGAGAGCACGGACTGGCAGATGCTAGCATGATGGGCTACGGATACGTTGCAGAGCAAGTGAGCCAGAATCCTCCATCCTGTCACTCCATGCAGTCGGAGTCTGGGTCATCGCACCACGAAACGGAAAAAGTGTCTTGCAGCATCGCTCATTCCTTAGCATCTCATGCATGCAGCACAACCCAAGGTGGAGGTGAGAAAGCTTACGTTTAGCTAATATTATGCTTATTTTTTAAAAATATGTGTTTACTTATAGCTGTCTCAGCATTACAGAGACTGTAATATGGGCAGTGCAAATAAAACAAATCTCCATGATTTTTACAAGAGTACAAACGCACGCATTTATCTTCATGAAAGCCTGCAACAATAGCTTGGCTGTTTCTCTGCACTGCTGTTTCTCTATTAAATCTCCGTCATGCTGGGACAGAATAAAAGTGCAATGAAAAAAGGGACGAAAACACAAAAACATGGCACTGGCAAAGACACCACTACCACTAGGGGAGGCATTAGAAAAACATTTCCCCAGTACACTTAGCTTTTTATACAACCGTAAACGATTATTGGACAATAAAACAAGATACAAGATATAGTGAGGTGAAAAAATGGAGCCGGGTAAACATTATGACTTTGT
>CM040473.1:20930955-20967222 GCA_022758105.1 Pangasianodon gigas | reverse complement strand
CCCCCCCCCCCCCCCCCCCCCCCCCCACACACACACAAACGCACACACACACAAACACACACACAAACACCAGAGCAAGTCGTGGTCATGCTAATATAGCTCTATTTTGTTTCTTCAGTAAATAAGACAACCCCATTGTACAGATTAGCTTGTCAAAAACTCAAAATACCACGTGGTTTGTGTGGGTTTTTTTGTAAATGCACAATGGTTTATATTTTTTAAATTTTATTTTATATTAAATGTATAATGGTAAAGAATCAGACAATATAATTCCACTAAAATAAACATTTGAAATGACAGCTAATATTGTAATAGTGTCGAGCACTATTAAAATGCAAAATGCAATTTATTCTATAAAAGTTGTTATTATCTGTATTTAGTAAATGTTCTGTAGTTGCTCACGTGTTTAGTGGAGTCAGTGGATACAGCAGGCTTCTGTAATGCAAGATTATTAAACCCTGAGACGTCTTCAGGTTTTATAAACTTATTTTATTCCCACATAATTAAATTAAATCATACGATAAGCCTGAGTCTCACTAATTAAAACAGAACTATTATTGAAAGTACTATTTAATTTCTCAGCTTGCTTTTTTTTCTCCCCCTTACCTGTGCTCAGGTGCTCCGTGGTATCCGGCGCACGCGCGGAGCCGGAAGAAGCGCAAACCCTATTCCAAACTGCAGCTGGCCGAGCTCGAGAGCGAGTTCATGCTCAACGAATTCATAACGAGGCAGCGGAGGAAGGAGCTTTCGGACCGACTCAATTTATCCGACCAACAAGTGAAGATCTGGTTTCAAAACCGACGCATGAAGAAGAAAAGACTGATGCTGAGAGAGCAGGCTCTGTCTTTCTTTTAGGGAAAGAATAGCAGTGCATGAAATATCAGCAAAAACAAAACAAAACAAACAAATAAACAAAAAATCCAGTGTTTAAATAACTCTTACAGTGCAGAACTGACATCAGTGGTGTTCGTTTCTGCTCACGTGGGTTTATAGAAACACTGAAAGTGTTAATAAAGCACTGTGAAAAAGTTTTAATTCAGTTTTGTAGGTGTTAACGCTGTAGAATTGTTATAACTTTTACACTTCAGGACGCAGATACACAGAGAAATCCCGAGTGCTGGATAAAAACTACAGCGCTCTTAACTCGCAAAGTCTTTCAGTGTCGAATTAACTCCTCAAGTATTGAATTAACTCCTCAAGTATTGAATTAACTCCTCTAGAGTCGAATTAACTCCTCTAGTGTTGAATTAACTCTTGGCCACAAGTGAGCACTGTAAGAGTTAACATCCAAGTTAAAACACCTACAAAGTTAGACTAGAAGAAGACTGGAATAGATTTAGATTTGATCAACAGATGTGTTAAACGCCTCAATCACAGACATCTAGAACCCTCAAGGTGTCCCTTTTCTGGAACCCTTACAGGTAGAACCCTACAGCTGAGTGATTTCCTACCGGGTTCCAAATAGAACCAGTTAAAGGCTGTTTTTTTTCTGAGTCATTTCAAACAAACAAACAAATCAAACCAAATAATCTAGACTAATACTGATGTTGGAGTTCATCATACGAGGTTGCTTTCAAAAGTTTCCCTTTGTTCAATTAATAACCGTCTTCTAAGAAATTCAACACCGAAGTCTTTACTTACAAAATTCAAAATAAAAGAAATGTTAAAATTAGCTCACACTTGTACAACAAATCACATTTAATACACCAACTGCAAAATGCGTAGTGTTACGCCGTACAGTCTTGAACACTCCGAGTGTTTTAATTCTTTTATACTGCATAATTTTCATCCAGGATTTTTATCTGTTACCTCATCTCTTCTCTCTACTGCTTTAACTCTGCAGGGCACAGGCAAAATGTGCGCATGATTCAGTTTTTCATACGTAAATAATACTTATTTTTGCCAACAAGCCTATTAGCACACTTTACTTGAAACTTGAGTCTATGCCATTTAGTTTACAAGCAAATAGTATTTAGCATTTTAGCATGTTCAAGGTAGAAGATTGAACACCTTGTGGAATGTATAAGCGCCTTATAAAACAAAATATGAGCTCTCTTATGTTTAAAAAATAAATAAATAAAAAGTGCATTGGTACCCTATAGCATGACACACCGAAAGACCCAGTGCTAAAATAAATCTTTTTTAAAAATCTGAAATAAATTACTCAATCATACAAAGTAATTATAAATCTAGAACTCTTAATAAATCTAGTTCTTCGGTTCTATGGAGTTGCCCTATGTGGAACCCTACAAATGAGTGCAATGGGTCCCAAGGAAGATAAGAACCCTTAACTATCCAAAGAACTCTTAAATAATTCATTAGGGGGTTTTTATAGTGTCTTTATTAATTCATTAAGACGTTTATAGTCAACGTGAAACACTATATTCATTAAAATTTCCCCCATCAGTGTTGAAGAATCTCTTACAGTATTTAATCAAGACCACTGTATGTAAATTTATGTTAATTTTCTAAAGCATACCTCCAAAATTGATGTACCGACGTAATAAATTGGTTTGTTGTATTTTAGATTTTAGGCGTCAGAGATGATAATGTGTCTGAAAGGAAGATTAATTAAGAATAATTAAAGTGAACAAACACCAGATGGTACATTCATGAATGAATAATAATATCTGGATTTTCTGCAGCATTAGCATTAGCACACCTGAAATGAATATGAGTGTGGGTGTGGTTATATTCGAAAATCCTAAAACTTACTGCAATCCAAAGTATAGATAAAGTATAATCAAATAAACCTATCCATATTTATATCTCTTTTTCCCTGCAGCCATTTTGACAAGTGGCTTTGGGAGTCGAATTTGTGTTTAGTTATTATTCCTATTACTCCTGTTAATGCTTCTTCTTCTTCTTCTTCTTCTTCTTCTTCTTCTTATTATTATTATTATTATTATTATTATTATAATATTTACTTTTCATCAAATTATTATTTTATTCGAATATTTATCAACAGGAATTGTTTACTGCGATAATACACACTTACTATTACACGGCATATATTATTCACACAAGTATTTAAACAAGACGTGTATCTTCCTTTAGGAGGTTTAGGTTATAGGCTACATGTAAGCAAATTAATTAATATATGTTTCGTTGAGAAAACATTCCTTTACTGTGTTAATTTACAAAATGGCGTCTTCTCTAGTCCAGTATATAAGGTTATGAAACGGTCTTTGGATTGTTTTTAAGCTATTATTTTCTGTATTAAACAAATTTTACTCAGCGCAGTTAAATCACGAGCCTGAAGATTCACTGTGTTTGATTTGGAAGAGTATTGCAATGCAACAGTCATGGCTGAGCAATAAGAGCCAGAGACATGCACGCTCATGAATTTGCTAAATATTTCTATGCATTTGCAGTGAGTCGTTGCTCATCATTGACAAACTGAAATCTGCTGTGTCTATGCATTTCATTGTTTATTTCCAAAACTTTTCAGGATCATAAATTCGTAAGAATTCAAGCCAGCTGAAGAAAATCTGAAAAGCTATGAATGATCACACACTTAGGGGTGAAAAAAGTCAAGTAGAAAACTCTTCAAGGTTCAAAGTTCTTTGGTTATCCCTCTGGAGAAACCCATAAACAGAGTGTTTCCCTGTTAGGGTTTCAAACAGGAACCTTCTTAGGAACCTACAGAAACCTTATCTATCCAAAAAAAACATTGAAGAACCTTTTTTTCCTGACAGAGTAAGCTGTGATGTTTGCCATTTCATCTCTACCAAATCTCGCTGGTTGGAATACTTATGAATTTGTCGTGAGATCGTGTTGTATGTTTGATTTTAGTGTTATAAGGTTCTACCTAGCTGGGTTAAGAATAAATGACAGAATGTGAGCACCTTATAATGCTAAAGTCGCAGTATGGTGTAGAGAGAACGAGAAAAGCTTGTACTATAGCGCAGTATTTGCATGCATTAGTAGCTTATTTAAATGGTTCTGCTGCTCTTTGTCCTCTATTTTGTCCCAAAAAGTTTGTATAGAAAACTGTGATGAAATATAATGTGTTCTCCTATTGCTTAATGTGACGATCCTGCTGTTCGTATATTTGTTCAGCGACACCTTCTTTGTTAAAACAATATAAATGACAGCCTATACGTATAAATGTGCGGTTCCTGTCTATTAAAATCTCTTTCCAGTGTCTTTGTTGTCATTTCGTTGATTTAAATTTTCTTAGTTGACTTATAAAAACCCAACACACATTTTTACTAACGTTACCTTTTGTTATTTTCCATTAATTTTATAATCAAAACTAAACTTTAAGAAGGTTTAAATAAATACAGTTTCAAGAGCTGCTGTGTCCTTTTCAAACAAATCCTTTTATGAGGCACTAGCAGGCGAAAAGAAAAGATAACATCAAGTCCTGTTATTGCTAATTTTATGTAAACTGGGCACAGTGCTCAATGTTTTTACAAGACTGCAAAGAGGACGCAATAAAATAATACATATGCAGTGAAGATCTATAATATCCTGACTCAGGAGTTTACATTTTGGCGAGTTTTGAGATAACGTGCTGTGTTTTTTTTTTTTTTTTTTTTTTTCAGAAATGAGCAACTAGATAGACTATTATTTTCTAAAAACATCAATCTGCATGAGATTATCTTTAATTATGTTGAATCCTAAAATGAGCTACATGTGATGTTAATGTTAATGTTAATGGACGACTATGCAACACGTATAAGTCATTAATTTTTCGATGTAGATATATTACTCTGGTGTGTGTGTGTGTGTGTGTGTGTGTGTGTTATACATGTTCTATGTATGATTAATTGTTTCATACATGATGAGAGCTGGTTTACGCAATATTATTATGTGTAGATTAGATATGATTAGATTTGTGTGAGATTATATTATTTATAGGGTTGACATTTTGAAGAGTGTTTTTGTAGTTTGTGATATGGCTTCAACAGGCGAGCAGCAATACTCAGTCCAGGACAACTTTCCTATGGGATCCATAAAGTATATTTCATCTTTATCTTTATCTTAGCCTCTCTTAGGACTAAAGAAAAAAACACAACAAGGCAAACGGCTTTGTGTAAATCACAGCGTTTCTCAGTTTGTTGTGATGCCAGACGCACCTCAGTGTCGGTGTGTTCTTAATGTAAGCAGGTTTACTCGAGCATTCTTCCTCCAGCACTAACAGAAACAGGTCTAATGTAGTGTGTGTGTGTGTGTGTGTGTGTGTGTGTGTGTGTGTGTGTGTGTGTGTGTGTATGTGTGTGTGCTAATTACACTGACTTGCTGCCAGCATTTTTGTGAAATGCATTAATGAAGTTTTATTATAAATACTAAGTGACCTGCTCTTTGCTAATCGATGAAAACAGCTTGTGAAGCTTGTGAAAACTTTTAATTTGCTACCTCTTTAAATAGACACCTAATAATTGGACTATACAGTTAGACATTTAACTGTACACCCACATCACTATAAAACGTCTAATCATATTCCAAATGTATGTTTGACTCAAACCGCACATGCAAATTCATTTATTATTAAAAGTGGAACTGAAAAAATGTTTTCCCAACCCTGCGGATAAATCTCACACCCATGTTTGTTTAAATCCATAAATATTTCATTCATCTATTCGTGTAGAAGCAAAGTGGAAGTCATTTCCTGTTGAAGGTCTGTGATTACATTGTGGTGAGGAGAGCATGAACATTACTGTAGAAGAAAGCGCATTGTCTATAGATATATCTATATACTTTATATCTATATATCTATAGGGTTATGAAAGAGTCTCTGGATTTACTCGCCACCATTTTCTGCATTAAATGAATCATATATATCATTACACTCATAATAATACTCATGAATAAGAAACTGTATTATAAACTAAGCTTTATTTAAAAGAGAATGGCATTGCAACAGTCAGGGCTGAGCAATATTACCCAGAAATATGCGCACTTAAGAATTTGTTACACATTTCTATGGATATGGCGAACCAAAAACATTTTCCAGCTGGTTGTTTATTTTCCTGTTTTTGTTCACGATTGTAAGTCACGATTCGAGGCAGTTCGTCTGAAAAGCTACGAGCGGATAAGTGTACAGTGAAGGCCATGAGGTTTGGCTTCTTGTCCTACGACTTCATTCGCACAAAATCTAACTCCATGGCTCAAATTTGTTGGAATGCCGATGAATTTCTGCTGAGATCACATTGTTGTTGTGTGGAAGTTGGAAATTTTGTGCCATAGCGCAGTATTTTCGTGCATTATTAGCTTACTTCACGTTTTCTGTGCTATCATTAAGGCCTCGGCGGACAAGATTGTAATTTTCTACCTCCAGCTCAGCATTCCTTATTTTGTTAGCTTTGCTTAGTCTGCGACATTTTGGTCTTTTGGTGGTTTGCGTGCATTTTAAGTACTTTATGGCTGCGGTTTTGACTTTGAGACGGACTTAGGCCACTTTATGGCGGTTTGTCTATGGTCATTGATCTGTGCCTTTGACGAAGACCTTGAATGTGGAAATGGGAGGGAGGAGGGGTGAAAGAAGAGGAAGAAAAGGGAGAAAAGATAGGAAAGAGAAAACAAAGAGATGGCTTAGATCAGTGCAGTCTAATCCTACGCTTTTAATCTACCTGATACGCACGATTTATTTATTTATTTATTTATTTATTTATTTATTTATTTATTTATTTATTGTAACACGTCTGATTCAGCAGATAGCTAATTAATTCACGCTTTTTGTGAGGTTACAGTGTGTGTTAGATTAGTGTTTTCCAATCGTGCTTCTAGTCTATCTGATCAGCATTTTAATTTTATATCTTTTACAAACATTATTTACCTCAGGAGCTAATTAAACACCATTTATGAAGAAGAATTGGTGTGTGTAAGTGTATGTGAGTGTGTTAGAGAGTGTTAGTGTATTGGAAGTGTTATGATGTATCAGAGAAACAGTTTATGAGATTAAGATTGGTGTGCTTGTATGTAAGATCAGAAAATTTATTAAAAACGAAAATTAACGTCAATTAACGCATTTCTCATGCGTGTTTTGCTTTATTATTATAATATCACTCCCAAAAAAGGCGTGAACTGGACGTGCAGATGAAGCTAACTGAAAAATAGCTAAAGGAATGCGCATATGCACAAAAAAAAATAATAATAAAAAAATAAAAAATAAATTTAAAAAAAAATCGGGTTTTTTTAAACAGAATATTTCATTTAATTTACCAATAAATAAATAATTATTTGCTTATTTGTGCCTCTGATAAGAATGGTTTTGAGATATGTGAGATGTTCTGAGATATTGCATTGTACTAGCGCGCTAATGGGTATGTCTGTGTCTGTGTCTGTGTCATTTGTGTGTGTGTGTGTCATAATGTTACTAAACTACATTGCTTCGTAGTGTTTCTACAATTCTACTCCTTTTACTAAATTAAAAAGAAATCTTAATCACTATAAAAAAGTTCATTTGTAAAATACACAAATATGCAAAATGTGCCATACAGGGCAGATGCTAAATATTTTCGTATTTTTTTTACTTACGAATTTTCTTCTAGTAGGGCTACACATTTGAGCTATGAGATATAATGAGCGACACTGAGTGTTATGTAAATATGATGTAAAGAAAAAAGTAGGAGAAACAATCAAAGAGTCATAAAATGAAAGCCTGAGAATCGTGTACATAAAAAATTAAAATGATCTAAAGACAAACGAACAAAATCATTAGGACTTGGTCAAATGTTGTATGGAAATTTTGGTAAATACGTCCGGACTCAAAAGCTTTATATTACAATACAATACTTCCAGCTTATATTACAATACAAATGTACTTCTCAAATAATTTTGAATTTCATAAATGATCGTTAATTATGAGCGTAGAGTGCCTCATGTTATATGTTTACAGATTTAGTACACTCCTCGTGTGTGTGTGTGTGTGTGTTTGTTTGTTTGTTTATGTTGTTAGAACTACAAAACTTACACTACTGTCCAGAATGTGAATGAACGTAAATGAAACAGAAACCTACACAAACCCGTTTCACTGGAGACCGGATGTAAAGTTTAGCGAAATTATTAATGCTTGTTTACAAACTGGAACAGTTATTTATTGTCGGTGGATTAATAATAATAATAATAATAATAATAATAATAATAATAATAACCTGTTTTAAAAGCAATATTTAAACAGACATTATCAGTTAAAACCAATTAAATCTAAAGAGATGATAAACTGTTAATGAAACAGTATAAAAAGAGGAAAATAGATATTTATAATATACTTAATATATTAGAATTCATAATATTATAACTAATATTTTTCATCATTCTTTTTTCTCTTTTAAGCATTGTATTATTCATTTATAACACAACATAAATTATTAACATAAGATAATATTAAATCTTAAAATCGTCTTTTTCAGACTTTTATTACTTCTTAAACTTAATATTTTGTCTCCTATAGCTGTGAAAGACTCCACTGTCTTTTAAAATCGTATTGTTGTTATTATTATTATTGTTATTATTATTATTATTAGTAGTATTATTATTATTATTATTATAAGGATCATTAGAGAATTTAGCACAACAATAACCGCGACTTGTACATATTGGCACTTGTCCTGGATTTAATTCTGAAATTTCTAAACTACATTTCAGTGTTTAATAGTAAAATAACGCTATCTTGACTTTTTTTCAAAGATAAATTAAACTCGAGATCTCATTTCAGGCGTCCCGTAGCGCGCGACATTGGTCATAACCTTGCACTTGAATACTCTGTTTCATTAGTAAAAGCGTTTAGTTCTGGGAATTGAATTAAAAAAACAATTAAGTGTTATAATCTGGATGAACGTGAATCAGTCTGAAAACTGTTTAATTCATTCATTTTCAGTCAGAGGTAATAATAGCGGTAGCATACTTCTTAACATATATATTATATAATTGCATATGCAGTCGTATATCTAGAAATGGATATGTATCTATATATAATGCTATCACTTGTATCACTTACACGTAGCCATGTGCATGATCAACCAACTATTTGCTCATCATTTAAAACTGCAGCTAATGTTAGCCGACTGCTATTATTAACTAATACTTATTCCTGGTGTTTAGTTTGCGTGTCCTGTTTTATATAAATCACTATATAAACTAGATACGCGTCATTTAAACCTCTATAATTGTGATATCTTTAATATGTAATATGATTACAGTGATTGTGTAGTTGTTATTGTTGTTATTCAGCTCAAAAAGCGTCGCTTATTCGCGCAGATAAAGCTTACAAATATCCCTGTTTTTATTGTCTACACATTTTTTTTTTTTTATTACTGTCACAATTTTCCTGGTTAAATTCGGCATTGTGGTTCACTGGGTGATTTTTAATAGCATTAGAATTATTTTTTTTAGATCATTTGTAAGATAAAGTAGCTAATCGTTGATACTGAGAAGTTTTTGTTCAGTCCCCGGTGTTTTGGTTTGTCTCTGTGGGCGGGAACGTGTATAAATTGAAGGTCAAGTTAGTAAAGAGCCTTATATGGAATAATGTTTTGAGAAAAGCCTTTAGCTTAAAGAGTTCAAGCTCAACTTTTTCCATAAATCTATGTTCAGTCTTCTATGTTCAGGTGTAAGGAAAGACTTACAGCACACAGTTAAACGGCGAGGGACACCGCGGTTTTGCATTTCGGAAGGAAGAAATTGTTTTGCGATGAGAAATGAAGATGTGATGTGTTTAAAGTGATCGAGAAGAGCGACTTCAAACGCAGAGATCTGAGAGAAACAGTAGCGCTGAGGAAATTAAACCCCATAAAGAGAGGGACTCAATTAGGCCCTAATGCTGTAGGAAACAAAAAGCAAAACGGATATTCGGTAAGAAAATACAGATACTATTTCCTTTCTCGTAAATCTATTTTATATATCAGATACCACGAGGGGAAAAACACGCGCGCGCTCATAAACACACATACTTTGCAGCTTGTCTTTTTTCGCCCTTAAATTTGTTACAGGTAACTTATAGCCTACTCAGAGGCAAAGTTCATTTATGAGTCATAGAGACGTGAACCAAGGCCAGTTCTTTTATATTATGGTTATTATTATAAAAAATAATAATAATAAACCTCTTTTCGCCTTTTAACTAGTGTACAGAACTTTTCTCTTGACGTTTATCCCAAAGAGCAACATTTATTATATTCATGTGGACAAACAAAATAAATTATTGTGCACAAATTAGTGTTTTCACTTTAAAATGAATTTTTAATAGACATTATTAGCCTACTTAAACAATACATAAAATATTTTTTTATTTTAGTAGTAATGTAGTAATTAATTAAACCGAACTGTAGCAATATTTCTGATCATTAACTTTTTTCAAAGTCAAAAATACAGCTATTTAAAGTAGCGATTTTGTTTAGCTTTATATTTCCGATATACAAAGTATATATATGGCACTATTCATTGGAAAATGTAAAATAAAACACACTTTACTGTGGTTTATTATGGTATAATACAGTTTTGTGAGAAAGTCCACGTAGCGTATGTAGAATATGGAGATATTGGGAGAGATCCAACTCTTACAATCTTATATCATATATTTGGAGAATCTCTCTCTACACATTTGTATTTAACACAATAGGATAGGGAAACTATGTGTAGTGTGTGTGTGTGTGTGTGTGTGTCTGTCTGTCTGTCTGTCTATCTATCCATCTATCTATCTATCTATCTATCTATCTATCTATCTATCTATCTATCATTAAAATAGCGATACAACTATACATTTATCATATAATTATAAAGCCCAGTTTGAGTTTTGCCTACTTTTTTATTTTTTTTATTTTTAGAAAATAAAACATATGTTAACATATATAAACGTATATATTCTCTCTCTCTCTCTCTCTCTCTCTCTCTCTCTCTCTCTCTCTCTCTCTCTCTATTTTATATTTTACATTGTCTTCATATTATTATTATTATTCACAAGTCTATATTTGTGCTAATCACTAAAATACTTTTACATTGGACCAGTGTTCATTTGGAATTTGGGACAAATAGCAACACATTTATAGTTTTTAACACTCTTAAGAGCCTCGATATGACAAAAACATCTCTATCAGTAAGATGTGACTTTGTTTAGCTTTCCAGTGTCCACTTTTCTCCTTGTTTATGTATTTTGTATCCGTTATTTGCTTGTAAGGTTTGTCTATAAGGCCCTCACTTGGCTCTTTTGCTGGTGTTTTAGCCTTTTCACAGCTCATACAAGCGAGTTTAATAGCTTGGCTTACATCCAATTAAAATGATCTGAGCCATGAGGGGACAATAACACTGCTTAACACGCTCGCCACGTTTAAGGCTTGTTTCAGAGCCGATTTATGTGCGAATGAGGATTTTGAACAAGCTATCTTCACCGCTCGAAAGGTTTGATCTATTCACTCTCAATTATTTTATTTATTTTAATATTCTGACGGACCCAAGAAATATATTTGGACAAAAAAAGTAACTGGGTTTTGCATGCATTTCGTAGAAACGCGCAAGCCGCAAAATCTGCTTCACAACGTTCTTTTTTTTCTGTAAAATAAATTATTTAATGTTTGCAGATTATAAAGTTTTGCAATAACACGTCTAAATTGGCCATTATTTTCTCATGCACTTCACGAGGATTTTCAGTGAGCAAATCGCATGCCTGCTGTGATATCAGTGGAAGAGAAACTTTCCTTTATTTCCATTTGCAAATGTTTTGCATCCAGACACTTAGAATCACCAAAAATCGCTAACTTAAAACTTACAATAACAGTACATTTTGAAACTGGAAAGGAAGTAGAAGAAGAAGAAAAAGATTAAGAAGAAGAAGATGGCGCTTTTGTTTTCGTCATGCTTGTTTATTCAGCTTCACTGTTGTATTAACACAGTATTGGTGCAGACATGAACTCATCTTTCACTCACTGAAAGTAAATCCATTTTACACACCAACAGTCTGATGTTGTTGTTGCTGTGTCTTTTCTTTCTAGCAACATTCAAGCTTCCTCTGAGCCATTTTACATAGTTAACACCTAATAAAAGAATAATGTTCCAAATAAAGCTTCAGTGATGATTATTACAATTCTTACATTTAAATATCAATACAGTAAACGTTTAGATCTGATTTCACGTTTCTTCGCGTGCGAAAATACCTCTGCAACTATTTTGGCACTTTATGGCAGTCTTGTCGCTCACTAGACATTAGTGGTCAAATTCAAGTGCTGTCTGGACAGCTGTCTGCTTTCTTTGTACTTGATTGGAGGCGTCCGAGCTTTCATCCGTAGAAAAGTTTCCATTTGTACAAACAGCTCTTCACAAACTCCACTCCTTTTTGTTAAATTATAGTTAAAAAAAAAATCAGCAAAGGTCAGACATGCAGCGAACCCACACCATAGTTCCTTATATCGAGGTGAAATCCGTGTATAAATATTTCCCCACATGTCGAGCACACTAGGACAAAAGCTCTGTGTGTAACCGAAAAGTAAGTTTTGTTTTTGCTTTTGCTTTACACGCAGCTCGCTCTGTTTCTGAATCTCAAGTCAAACTGGATTTGGCAGTTTTCTCATAATTAAGGCCTAGAAGGTGCTAATTATTCATAATGCCAAACCAGTGTTGCACAACAGCCTGCTTCAAAAAAAAATATATTGCTACACAGAAAAATATGCTACTCCTTTTGTAATTTAAGCCACACATAACACAGACTTTATACAAGACTAAAGAATCTTGTCATACGCATACAGAATAAAATGCCTTACGTATAATTCTGCTACAAGAGACAAGAATGTTCACTGCAGTAGAAAAAGCCACTGTAGATAAGGGTGTGTGTTGTAGTTTATTAGCCTTAAAATCCAAGAATAAGCTTCTTTTCTGAGTTTATCTTCAGCTAGAGACTAAATAAAATAAGATACTATTTATAGATGCATTCATCCATCTACAGCTTACACTTCACTGTGATTACGCATCATGTAATAGACCTATAGAATATAGAGTATTGCACGTTCTCATATCATAATCACAAATGCACCGTCTCTCTGTATTACATAGGATATGAAATTTGCATTTACTGGCGCGCTGTAACACTGCGCATGTGCGTAATATAGGTTAGACTTTGCTATACGTTTACATGATAATCACTGATTCTTCTAACGTGTCTGTGGTCTTCTGAAAGCCGATCGTGTTTAGCTCTACCTCTATAACTTAAAGCGAACCACTCCTCCACACGTTAAGCTTTTCCAAATTGATATACGACAATATATCTACTTTCGATCACGTGTCTTTAGGAGCGACTTTAGACGGAAAGCAAGCGCGCGTCATCTCGCATTCCCAAATTTTTTTCCCCCCTTTCTCTCTTCTGCGGTTCGAGTTCCCCCCCACCCACCACCATCACCACCAACCCCCCCGCAAAAAAAAAACATCCATCCGACTGGACACCGAGTGCATGAGTCAGGACGATGTTTAACTCGGTCAATCTGGGCAACTTCTGCTCCCAGACGCGAAAAGACAGAAGTACCGAATTCGGGGACCGGACGGGCTGCGGCTCGAGCCTCTATCTCCCCAACTGTGCCTACTACGTGCCAGAGTTTTCTTCTTCCTCCTCTGCGGTGTCGTCGTTCCTGCCGCAGGCTTCCTCGCGTCAGATCGCTTACCCGTACCCCACAAGCCTGTCTCACGTGCAGCCGGTTCGGGACGTGTCGTACGGACTGGATCCGTCAGCCAAGTGGCACCACAGAGGGAGCTACGCGCCGTGCTACGCGGCAGAGGAATGTCTTCCGCCATCGTCCTCCATGACGGAAATGCTGATGAAGAACGAGAGCGTCTATAACAACCACCACCACCACCACCATCATCATCCTCATCATCATCACCTTCATCAACAAGCCGGCACGAGCTTTTACCCCGCCACGGGAAAGAACAACAACGTCCTCCCGCAAGGTTTTGATCGTTTTTTCGAGGGTGCCTACGGAGGATCCGTAGAGGACTGCGTGCAAAAAGAAGAGGACGTCAGCAAACCGGATCCGGTGGCGCGTACCGTTCCAGAAAAAGACCACCAGCGCGAGGATGAGGATGAAGAGGATGAGCATGCCACCGCGACGTCGGGTGCCTCGTCCGCGGCGGCGAAAGACGACGGCGCCTGCAAAAACGAGCACTCCAGTAGGTATCCGGCAGCTGTAAAGGGAGAGAGGAGAGAGAAAATAAAAAGGGTGAAGGGCTCGAGCCCTGCGTTTCGCCGGGCAGATTTTACGTGCAGTTTTATAAGCATTCAAAGGATTTTATTATAACCTACAAAACCTATTTCTTGCAACAAGAAGAATTTTTACGACGGGAAAAGGGCTTTGAAAAGAAATAAACGATATGTTACACACAAGCGTAGCTCTATGTGAGTCTGTGAAATTTTAAGAGCGAGCTGTTGTGACAAATGTTAACTTTGATCATGAACTTGCGCTATAGACATTTAAAGGGGATTTTTAAAGGAGACGTGGAGGGTAAAGGCAATTGGGCAGAACAGTGCTATTTAAACCTACATGCAGTATAAGCTCGGTAATTGTATTTAAGGAGTTGTAGGGGGTTTCACATTGCATGTTGCGCTTCCACTTGTGAAAGTGTGTAGCGCATTTAACACTCACTTCCTCATTAGTGTTAGAACGGGGTCTTCCATATCAGTCAAATACAGTGCTTTAATATAATCAAAAATAAATACACCCTGACAGCATGATACATCTGAGCGTTTCTGCTTTATAGCTGAGGAATGGTAAACGTTTCGAACAAAAGAACTTCGCTTTCCATTAACAATACAGACGCTAACAAAGCAAATGCTATGAAAAACACATACAGGCCCTGACTGAGCTCTCAACTTTCTTTCAGTGATGTGTATATATTTAGACTGATAATGCACCTCTGTTTGTAGTATGCATGTTTTATTGGACGCCTGATGATCTTTGAGGGGGGTTTATACCGCTAATATGCTAAAAAATAAATAAATAAATAAATAAATAAATAAACAATAGTTGAAGGTGCTTTTCAGTTTGTAACCCTGCATTCAAGGTTAATGTTAGATAGCACACGTGTGTTGATGATTTGTGCAAAAATAATGGCCCTAGGTAGAGATTTTCTTTTTCTGAAGTAAAGAAGGCGGTTACACATCTCAAAGTCATCTACATACCGAGCTTTTATTTATAAACCATAAATCAGTAATAACCCATAGCTACATTTACAGTGTAAGGTTGTTTACTGCGCTGTTCCATTTTCGAGAAATATTAATTATTAATAAATAGGCAATTAGTGCATCTAGAAATCAAGTTTATTAATCTGCCCCAATCACGTTTTGGAAAACCTGAAAAAATGGAAATATGTGATGTCTGATTACATGTTACTGTTCTTGCTCGTGGTGATTAACAGGGTGGGAAATACAGACCCTATCGCACAAAGTGGTTTATTTCTTATTGACCTTTGACCTAGGCCGTTTTTCCATTTAATATTATTTTTAAAAATATATTTCTTCTACCTATTTTAAGGTGCCACTCGGACGCGGAAGAAGCGATGCCCTTACACCAAGTTTCAGATCCGGGAGCTCGAACGGGAGTTCTTCTTTAATGTTTACATCAACAAAGAGAAGCGGCTGCAGCTCTCGCGCATGCTGAACCTCACCGACCGACAGGTGAAAATCTGGTTCCAAAACCGACGAATGAAAGAGAAGAAATTAAGCCGAGATCGCCTGCAGTATTTTTCCGGTAACCCTCTTTTGTGAACTGTGTTGTTTTTTTTCCTCATATACCGGATATTATAACAATTCCCAAAAATTTCAATGCAAAGTTGAATAATAATGAAGACAGAGTCTGATTTTAGTACTTGGTTGTTGCATACACAAAAGTTGGGACTTTTATGGACATATTACATGTTTTTCCCCAGCATATCTTGCTTTATAATACCAACAATCTTAAGCATAAATGATGTTAAGAGAGTTATACCTAAAGAAGGCCATTTCCATCATGTAGAACACCTTTTTCTAATAAAGAATTAGGTTTCAGTGGAACTTTCCATCAACTATAACTATTTTACTCTGAATTGCCCTTGACTTATTGTAATGGACGTAACGATGAAGTTGTGATTGTCTCTAGGATTATTATTATTATTATTATTATTATTATTATTATTATTATTATTATTATTATTTTGAATCGTGTAGACTCTTTATTTACAGGAAAATGCCCACCTTTGAGACTATGCAATATGATTAATCACCATTGTGTATTATTACTCACTGTAAATATGTACTTTTTATTTTTCTTTGAATTTCTTTTACATTTGCATTATCCACTCTAGAGAATTGGAAAGCGAAGAGAAGGCTGCAGGGTTTTCTATTTCTATACCATTGTAAGCTGTTGTTTATGCTAGCTGTTTACATGTTACGCGGTGAAAAGGGGAAGGAAACGTTGAATATATGCATATGCAAAGTAAAGAATGTAATAAAAAATAAAGGAAACTCAATTCCTTATTTAAGTCAACACATACCTTTTTCTTAAAGTTGGAATTTGGAGCATTTCGCTTAGCTCCATACTAACGGCGCTTAAACTTCTAATATAACTCAAACGTGGAGAGAAATCCATTTCTCCATATCCAAGACCATTTCTACGATGTGAAGTAAGATTAAAATACAAAAAAAGTGTGAGGCAAAAAAGTGACGTAACTGTGGAAGTGAATGTCAACAGCAATGTGTAGTAGCTCCTAAACAAACTTCTTCAGAAAACGTCACTTGTTTAAAAAGATTTAATGTTAAACGTAAAGGAACATTAAAACCACTACAGCCTGTAATTGGAAAATCAGAGAGCGTTTCCTCTCGCAAATCAATGCGAATTGGTAAAGTTTGCTTTTTGGCAAAATAAAACCAGCTACAACCAATTAAGGCTTGATTCCTAATTTGTCACTTTTGTGCAGCCAAAATGTTCATCTTACTCATTTTTTAGTTTGAAGAAATGTCTGCAAAAAATTAAGTAGAGCGGATTTGTTTGCAGTCCAGGTATGACCCTCATATAGCCTGAAGAAAACACGTGTGCGTGTGCGTTTGTGTGTGTGTGTGTGTGTGTGTGTGTGTGTGTGTGTGTAAAAGCCTAGAAGCAAGCTAAGGGTGGGCACTAAAAGAAATTTCCAGCGGTCATTTGAAAACACGTCCAGTCTAGACAACGTCGTAAATGCACCGGCACTAAATTGTATTTTTTTCTCTTAATTGCACCTTCTGCTCGGAGGAGTGAGATTCCTTCCGCCGTAAAAAAAAAAAAAAAATTGGGGAGATACCATCCCAGAGACTAAGACTAAGATTGGAAAACAACTACCAACATTTTCCGTTTTAAGTAATATTTTATACAAGGGGCTTATTGAGAAGGACATTTTTCATTGTCATTATTTTACACAGAAAGCCATTTAATGGTTTTGGCTTTCGGCAGAAAACCATGCGGTGGTGAATTACACATCACTGAAAGTGTGTGTGGGTGTGTGTGTGAGTGTGTGTGTCTGCACATTTCACCACATGTTCACCACTACTTGCAGTGTCTTTTGTTGAGGAAGGTCCTATTATTTTTGTTGGGTTCCAACTTTATATATTGGGTGATTTTGTTTTCGATTGCCTAGATTTATCGAGAAATACGTCGTATGTGGAGGATGTGCTCAAGGTCCACGCTATTTCAGAGCACAAATTGCCTTTGAACTTCCGTGAAGTCAAGGCCAACACCTTTAACCCCGCGCCATAAAGCGCCAGCTAAAAGAACCTCTATTGGTGCTGAATGGGCGAAAGGCCAATGAGACAAATGAGCAAGACAAGGGAGAGAGAAAGAGAGATGACGTGTTAAAAAAGAAGTGAAAACGGACCGGTTATGTCCTGCTGCAAGTCAGGTTAATCATTTACGTGTAATTTTGAACTTACAAACAATGAATAAGTCCAATTATTGCAATGAATTCCAATGTAAAATACAGTCCATTTTAATAGTGGTAACTCATGACATATATTGGTGATCACAAACTTGTTAATTAGCCAGAAATTGGAACCAGCAGATTCCATTAGCAACACCTTCAATAATTTATTTATATTGCTTGAAATTTGAATTTTCCCAATGAAAAACAGAATATGCTACCAAATGTAGTCCAAAGAAAGCCTCCTAAATCCTCTCCCAACAAAATCTTGTATATGTCTTATAAATGTCAAGATCTTCTTGTGTGGATTTTCAAAGTGTTCACTAAATGCTCATGACTCACTAGCTACAAACCCTAGGACAAAAAAAGCATTTTAAGGGTGTGGAATATAATTTAAAAGAAATATGATAAAGTACTTTTGTCATGCTTGTTTGTTATAGCCCTGCTACAGAGTGACCATATTACACATCAAGCCAAGAGAAACTTAGTCTTGGATGGAAGCCTCTAGATCTATGCTGAAGTGTTGACATTTGGAGTCTGCCAATGGTGAGACACAAAATAAGGGCACCACATTTAAATCAAAAGTTTTCCAAATCCCAGGGCCTCATGGACCGAATGGTAAGAGCCTGGATTCAAATTCCCACAGAGGCTGTGAAATAGTTCATTGCACATCTGGCTAACATTCATCTGAGGTAGATGGATCATGTATCAACTTTGAATAAAGCCATCATCATGTACTAAAAGGAGAGGAAGAGTGGATTACAATATGATTGTGTACATATATTTATTCTAATATAATGTCATCATGTCATTTTATTGTTTGTAATGACATGTTAGTGATGTTAGGATCACTTGGGACTTCTGACATTTTAGATAAAAGTAGAAAAGAAACTAAATAATGGAACATAAGGGAAAGGATAGGAAGTGAAAGGCAATGAATGAAAATATTTGTGCGTGTGTGTAAATGAGGGAATAGGGGAAAAAGAATTTCAGTCTTTTGCACTCACTTGGTCCCCTGCTGAGACACTTTAGCCCTTTCACAACTGTATACTCTTTCTCCAGCATCAGGTTGCCAGGGCTGCTTTTTTTATTCCCACCTCCTACTTGATGCTTCTGCTTATAAAGCAGCCATGTCTGGATAGAGTTGCACCAGCTGTTCTTAAGTTCTTAAGTTAAAACCTAAATTTCACACTTGGTGCTTAGTAACGACTAGTTTGCTTGTTACTAACTGCCTACTAAATTTGTTTGTGCTGTACGTTCTTAACACAAGACTTATTTAGTAAGCTGTAGACACCTTTGTTATGTGTAGTTGTGTGCAGTTGTGTTTAGTTATTGACTTAACAACAAGGGCATGTCCAGGTTTTTAGACTTGGGATAGAAATGGGGGGCAAGAGCACTCAATCTTTTAGCATCACCATACATACATGCTTAGAAACATTAGAACCCTGAAAGGCTCTTCATTTGCCCCATGAGAGAACTCTTAAATGTTCCATGGATCTTACAATGAAGTGTTTCACCATCAGAAAGGGTTCCAAGTAGAACCCATTTTTGGAAGCTAAGAACCCTTGAAGAACTTTTTTTTTTTCTAGGACAAGGTTACACTTACAGATTAGCTGGCAGTCACACAATGACAATGCTGTATTGACCAAAATGGCTGCATATCTAAAGTTAGATATTATTCATTTTGTGCATTCATTGAGTACGGTTAACAGACCCAACAAGATGTGATTTGAAGTCAGAGTTGGGGTAGCATTGCTTATTTCAAGGGTGATAGCTGTGCATCCACATGGCCACATTCTTTCTCAAGTGGCTTTTAAACAGGTGAACAGGAAGTAATGTTGCCCATGTACAAAGTTCCTTTTTTTTCCATGTGACAACTGATGTTTCACAAGAGTAAGCCTTGGGCATAAGCATGAGTTATGTTTTTCTTTTCCTAAGGCAACTCAAGTGGTTCTCAGCTCTGGTCTTAGAGTACACCTGTCAAGGATATTTGTTGTTTGTCCTCCTCTAGCACTCTCAATATAACTGATCTGCTAATGAACAGGCCATTCTCAAGACATCATGGATGTGTTAGTGAAGGTGAAACGCTAAAATGTAGAGGAAAGGGTTTGGGAACCAATGTGCTAATGTACCCTAGCTCAGAATGAACACATTTGCGTTTGTGTTATTCTCCACCTTGCTATTACCTTGCTACTGCTTGTCCCATTATGTCAAGCCTAAAACATATAAATAGCTTGGATATATCGAAATACAGATATTGTCACTATCACTGTTACCCGTCAGTGAGTTCATCTTTGATATAGACTATTTTCGCTGTTATTCCTGTGTAATTATTTATTTGGAGTAAGTAGCTGAGACAAGTCACGCTTTTTGACTGGAGGGGTTTCGTGCCACTACAAAGAACTGACGTCCCGGAAGAGGAGGAGCCATTAAAAACATTTCCACGAGTAACAGCTCGTTCTTGAGCCCTCCAAAAAAAAAGATTAGGCTACTTTCACAATGCCTGGTATAAGAGATTTGGTGTGTTGCTGCAATGCTAAGCAAGCTCTGTTGTTGAGGGGGGGCGCGTGCGCACAAAGAGGACAACACCGAGCTGTAGTTAACGTCGAGACGTACCAACAAAATCGAGGAATATCACCATCTACACCTACATTTATTAATGTTTTATTTTAATTAGACCGTCTTTGTAAGTAAACCTAAAGCTATCTGAACTCATGTGATTTAATAACTGTTTTGAAGCTGAAATGTCAACTCAATTATCTAAGAGGACTGCTGAGCTTGTGTTAAATTGTGATTGTCGATGTTAAGTAATTTTATTCTCAGTATCAGAATGAAACAACTGACTAAACGCAAGTGCTGTCTGTCGACATTTTAGTCCAAACATGCTTAAGTATTTAGACACACCTTTTGGTAAGAAGCGGGAGGAAAAATCCACCACAACGACGTAAATTTGACCTAAAATGGCGGTTGTTGTGGTAATAAAACTCCCTATGTCTTAGTGTGATTGCATTTAGTATTAAGCATTAAGCTAAAGCAGCATTTGTGTAGCAAATAGACCATTGTTTACTATTTTTACTCGCAAACTGAACTACGAATTAGGATTTTGGCTGTAAACTGCACAGTGAGTTAATTCAGTGTTCATTCAGTGTTTGCGCTCAGTGCAATTTACTGTTTGTTATAAATATTACACTTAATGAATTAAACTGTGATGTGAAAATGAATGGTGTCGCTTTGCATAAAAATACTTTTTTATTTTATTTTATTTATTTTTTTTAGTATTTGGTTGTCAGAGATATTTTATATTATAAATGCATATGAGAACCCTCAGGAGCCAGAATCTTTGAAGAATTAAAAAAACACATTTGAAAAGATATTTAAACAGTAAGCTAGACTTTCCTTTGTTGAGCTAAAAGACACAAGTTCTGAATTTACAGTAAATTTCACTCTTTGTGACATATAATTGAAGAGACTGGGAGATTTTTTTTTAAATTTAGTGGCTGCATTCTGAGTTCTGAATTAAGCTGCTAGAGAAAATAAACTGAAGCCTGAGTCAGGTCTGCCATATATATATATATCCTAGTCGTGACAGGATTTGAAATATTCCCCAAAGCGAGCAGAAAAAGCAGAAATATTGTGGCACATACACTAATGTGCAGATTTATTTAAACCACTACATGAGTGGATACCTTGAGCATTTTAAACTCTCTGCTTTTCTGAAATTTGGTATTTGGCGCAAATAATATTGCACGTGAGGCCTGTAATAACCTAGATATTCACCGCATTAGTACTGCTTAAACACGGTGTTATAAACGAGTGGCTAAGACTTAGATGTAATTTCACCTCCTCAGTAAAATTTGCTGGGTGTGAAGAGGGAGAGCTATTTTAACTGCATGCTCGAACTCAGAATAAACAACACGAACAACATCACGACCTTCTGTGCCAAGTGTGGAGGAAGGGAAAACAAGGGCATAAAGCCATGAAACCGGAATGACAACAAGGGTCCGTGTTAGTGACCTTCACTGGTCAAAGATCTGGCGACCCAGTACTGACACACACACACATACACACATACACACACACACACACACACACACACACACACACACATATATATATATATATATATATATATATATATATATATATATATATATATATATATATATATATATATATATATATATATATATATTTATGTTTGTGTTGTTACAGGCATATACAGCTTAAATCAATAAAATAATTTACATTTTGTGTATGAAAACAGTCAGCTTGCCATAATTTATTTTAGTATTTTATGTACAAATATTTATGTCTTAAAAGTATAAGTGTAACTATCCTATGTTCGCTAAATAAAAATGAGTATCATGTGAATTTTTAAAATTTGTAATAATCCTGGTATTTATCGTTTAATTATTAGTTAGAATTTTATTACAGAAATAGAATAACTATACCAAGCCTTTGCTTGTTACAGTAACTACAGAATATATAATGTATGCAGTATGATATTTAATATGATTTATGGAATTGAAATCACAACAACAGTGAAATTCTATCAATTCTGTTTACAGATCATGTCGTTTGTTTAGGATCGATTGTAATTACAACTCGCAGCCACCACGATGGCGCTCTTACTCCGCACAGAAAGCAGAAAAAATCTCCACTTTCACTCCCTTAGCAGTAAAGAAGAAGTGGACCAATGGACACCACTATGGTCAGTGATAGTGTAGGTCCTGATCTACAATCCATGAGCGAGCAGTGATGAGCGGTGGACGCAATGGATAGTCTGCTTTTCATAGAAGCTTGTAGACGATTTTGGATTAAATATCTCTAGGAGTGGCAAAGAACCAGATGAACAGATAAAATTGTTCAAAACAATGTTTAACTGAAGATGATTAAATGAATGAAAGTCAGTGCAAGGGTTCTGTCTATTGGTCTTTGTGTATTGAGAAGCTCACTTCGCTGGTGTTATATTGAAGGACTTTACATGACACCTATAACATGTTTCTCGATCCTGGCGCCGTACTGCCACTTCAGGCACTTTGTTTAGACCTTTAGTCACGTGGGACGCCGTGCCTTTTTTTTTTTTTTTTTAGTGTTGTCTTATCCTAGGTCCAAAACAACACACTACATTACCAAGTAGTATGTCAAATTTTCAAGCACACACTCATTTGTTACCATCCACAGATTTACGTTAATGAAGAAATTATATTTTTCTAGGCTACATCAACATGCTATTTTAATCTGTATCCGTGATGCCATTTCTATCATGTCTATTTTTTATGTATGCCTTTCCTTGATTTTTTTTCTTTGTTTTGATTTGTTTTTTATTACATAGGCTATTATATAGGCAATGCAATTTGTCCCCATCTTTTGTTATAAATCTTGAAAAAGCAAAGAAACAATAATGACACAGCCATTCTGAGTCTAAACATCGTCACATTGTAAATATATCAGAATTAATAAATGGAGTCATAAGAATTCAAAATCACGCCGTCGTATTTGTTAATTCAGCTCTTTAAAATACTTCAGCACGTTTCCATGGAAACGGATCATTCCACTATTAAAGTAGGGGTGGCATGTACTGTACTTATTGTCTCTTTAAAAAAAAAAAAAAAAAAACAGTGGAAACTGAGAATTTGATGTGGGGAAAACTTTTCCATAACGACTTTATCTCACTTCGTGGTACTCCTAAATATTGCTAGATTTACAGAAGTAAGTGGTTACGAGCTCCTTGCTGGGAAACCCCTAAACCTACCACGTGTATCTTCCCAAAAAAAGGACTCTCAGGGGGAAAATAGCGAATACCAAAGCTGCTCAATATACGGTTAGTTTGTTTTCATCTCCTTAGTACTTTTCAGGAGAAATCAGTTTGTATCAACGAGAAGCTAATGATGTGAAAATATGGTCATATTCTATATAAAACATAATAGATTCTGTTCCTGTATACTGCAGAAATGCCTTCAAGTGTGAACCTTTAACGAGGCCTATACCTCGGTCTGAAGCTGAGACACCATCACATTCAAGGTCAACTAAATGTGCTGTGAATAAATGCCTACAGGTGAATCCAACCAAGGTGAACTATATTAGAGAGACAATTCCTACACCAAGGATAAGAATGTAAAAGAATACAGTAAATAGATCTTTAATGAGAAAACATTAGCTCTAAACCTAACAGCCATTTTAATAGCTAAAGAATTTAATGAGTTAGAAATGTAATAGGTTACACGTGTAAAGTAAGCCTGTTTTGGATTAATGCAAAAGAGTGTAATAATCATATTGACGTTCTACATGTAGGTGAATGTGTGCTGTCCCTCCTTTGCATGAGTCCCACATGTCAATGAAGCTGTTTTTAATACGATGGAATTAGTTTACGCTGATACATCCATGGTTTAGTTTTGATTTCCGGTACGTGTGGCTCAGTGTAACATCATGGCATTTCTTGATATTAGTATTATTTGATTTGATTTGTTACCAAGAGACACGTCGACTCGATCTTTTAGTTTATTATTCGCTCTTAATAATAAAGAACCATATTAATTATGTAAGGAGATTCTACTTTAGGGAAGCTAATAAGCAAAATAGCACTGCTTTGTGCGTTTTTGTACCTTAACTGAAATTTATTTAGGAAAACAACGATAGTTTTTTTTTATTGCCATTTCTGTTCTTTTTTGTGTTTAATGCTTTTAACATTTTATGTTTGCATGATTTAAAAACCGCATTATTATACTCATAAATCGGTATTTATCCACGTAAAAAGAGCACCATGTATTTCTCACAGGTCAAGTTTGCGTCCATCTTCATCAGCCTTTTACATGCTGGTGTGTTTTTGTGTTTTTATTGGGTTACAGACTGAGTTTTGGCCTTCAACCAGGCCATAATGGGCTTAACAGTGATCACATGGTGGGCTCGTGCAGCCAGCTCGCCTTGTTTACATCTTTCGGTCCTCTGGTAAAGAAAAAACAACCTGCACCTATCAGTTCTGCTTTAATGATCATTATACAATATATAATGGAGTCCAAAGATGTGAGAGTTTTGCATTTTTTTTTTAACTTTAATACAGCGTTTTCCATTACAGATTATATTATCAGCAATAACCTGAGTGAAAATTAGGACACGAATTTCAGTATTTCTTAGTATTTGGTTCGTCCCCTTTTGCTTCAATGACAGGCTGCACTCGAGCTGGCCTGAACTCCACAAGTTTGTATTTAAAAAAAAAACTAATCTTAGATCAAATCCATCGGAGTGTCGTCTGAACGCTTCAGTAGAAGAGGAACATCTGACCTTTTGTATAAAGGAGTTAACAGTCAATATCACAGATTTGCTTCAATTCAGATAGTGACCTAGAAATAGTGCAGAATCATGAATACTGGATATTTAAGATACTGAACATTTCCTTTCTTTGATTTAAAATGCTCACACTTTTTTCAAGTTATAAATGTAAAACAAAATCCCAGATTTTCAGTGTACTCTCAGAGTTTTGGTCCCCACTGTTTTACATCGACAATAATTATCCAAAAACCACGGAAGATACTCGTTTCTGACTGTCTGGGAGGTGTGTGTAATTGTGTGTATCAGTGCAAATGTATGTATTAATTCAGTTAAAGAAAGGTGTTCATTAATTCCTCATATCGGAACGCCTCTAAAGGAGATTCTGTCAGAAAGTGAATCAGAAAGATCTATATCAGTCTTCCTGAATCAGTCTTCTTCCTATATCAGTCTTCCTGGGGTACTAATAAATATGTTGGAATGTAAACATGACAGCTAGTATAAACCTGGTGTTCCTTGTCTTAATTTAAATAAACAAAATAATTATAGCGTATACCCTTCATAAGAGTTTGGAGGAAGTAAACCGTAGTAATTAAGCCATTAAGTGATCAGACAAACCAATGAGTCTGGTTGCAGTGTTGTAATCTAATGAAAGAACATTAACCTTGGGCTTCATAATGTAGTTAACATGCTATACATGCTTTAGGCTTAATAACCACACAGCAGAACCTTGAATCATGCACAGCAAATTATAATGTTAATTATAACTTAATGACTTCTCTTAAGCTGTTCATATTTGAAGATCGATTAAATGTGATTTCTAAAGGCAAAAATATTCTCCTGTGTAGCTTTAACCGAAATCCAACACACTTTGATTCAAATCTAGAGCTACAAAACCAATTACTGGAAATGCAGAGTGTGTTAGATGTGGGTTAAAGTTAAACTGTGTAATTCTACTAGAGTAATCCTATTAACATTGTTTTAAGGCTTTCAAATATCACCCATATTTAATGCAACACAAGACAAAAAAAAAACATTTATATTATATGATATCCATATATATATATCCAGCATCTTAGGAGAACGAGCTTGGCTTCACTGAGAGAAGAGCGTCGCCATGGGGTCAAAAAGAGTATCGCACTTTACGGATAGGATCCGGTCCTGACACGTGAAGCTGTAAGAGATTACTGCAGACTGCCAGAGCTCAGAGCTATACTCGACAGGTTTCTCACCTAAACATATGCCTCTTAATATTATTCATGCATTTGTGCAAATATCTCATGTCATTTGTGCAAATGCACGAAGAGAACATTTTTAATGATCGTTTATTTTCGACACACATGTTTATTCTGCAAAAATAAATATTTTCAGCAATGCACAGCAAGAAATCCGCAGTGTTGAATCCACACACTCTTCATTTAAATCCAGCTGTACATCTGCTTTTCATAATGGCACTCATCGGCTATCTAGTACCTGTTGTTATTTAAAATAATAAAATAGCTTCTCTGGAGAGTGTGTAGTAATGAAAGAAATGCATGCACCTTTTTATCCTCTTATAGATTTAGTCTCAGATAACGCCCAAGACAAAGAGAAGAAGAGATGAAAGAGAGAGAGAGAGAGGGAGAAAGGGAAGGCTAGCAATGTAAGTGAAGCCATAACGTTGATTTAAATATCAGCCAGGTGACCATAATAAGTCAGACTCATAAAATATCAGTGTCACTGTATTAGATCCGGATCGCCTGAGCTGGCTTTTATGATCTGCAAATTACAATGTGCTGCTGCCGCAGTAAAAAGTGTTTTTAACGTTGAAGAGGAGGATGGGCTTGCTGTGCTCGGCTACAGAGAGGAGCTTCTCCATTTCATATGCTGTAGGACGAGTCAGGATCTTACTTTGTGATGGTTGGATTTTTAAAAAAACATTACAAGGCGAGGGATGAAAAAAGCCACGCGGTGTATTGGGACGAAGGAACTCGTATAAAAGGAGCACAAGGACGCGGTGAAAGGTAAGATCTTGGGCACCGACATGGGCATTTTTCTTTGCTTGGGCTGACACACTGGACTTCATGGCCGTTCATCACTGATAGGCACTTAGTATTGATTATATCGTCTCATTGCTATACGGTTTATCGACGATTTTGACGTCTCCAGTGGCGGGAAAATGAAAACATGGGCTATTTTATTTGCTCTGTCAGGGTGCAATGGATTTTATTTTGCAGCATTTTAGATTGTTTTATAGCAGGCGATGCTGTCTACGGCTTGTAGAATGAAAATGCTTGCTTGATTGTTTTGTATGTGACACTGATGTGTATTATGTGTTAATGTTGTCATCCTTTAGTGTACCTGGCATGTAGTTCTATTTCATTTTCACAGTCTACGACTGCAGACTTCCTACATGAGAAGAGCCAGATGTCCTGTTTTTATTTATTAATTTTTTCCTAGTAACTGCATACACGCTATGTTACACACAGACTACTCAGTGACGGTATTTTAATGTTTTTGCCTGAGATAGAAAGTCAAGCGCTGGATACAGGGTTTAGTTGTGTTTCATACTGACAGGTCTGTGCTAGCTCTCTGCATAGAAGTGTTCTTATATTTCAATGAAAATATATCATATGAGCAATAGTTTATTTTAATGGTGGGACTGGTATTATTTAATATCATGCACAGAATTAGGTTTTTGCAGCCGTACAATTGTTAAGCAGCTTTTTTGGCTACAGCTTTGCATACAGAAGACGCTATTTGAGCCATGCTGATTTTTTGGATTGTCATTGTCTGAAAGTCGTTGACTGGAGAGCCCGGCCCTTCCAGCTGATGCGTGGTTTAGGTAGTTTCATGTTGTTGGGATTCAACTTCCTGCCTCGGCAACAAGAAACTGCCTTGATTACGTCAGTTCGCCTTCATCAAGGGCGCCCATTTACTTCAAATTACCCTTCGCTCTCTCCCTTTCTCTCTCTCTCTCTCGCCTTCTTCCGGAGATGGCATTTGAAATGAACCACCGTCTCGCCTCTGTTATCTACAGAAAACCCCTGCCTGTTCTTTTTGGTTTTATGTGTCAATAAAAGTCTTCAGTGAGTTAAATTGGGGCTGTAAAAGCAAAAAAGGGCGAGCTTCATGCCTCAAGGCATACAGACCTCGTTAGAGGAACTGATAGGACTTTTTTTTTTCTTATTCAAGAATTTTTATTTCTTTAGAATTTGAGGAATTTCAGGGTTATACAACAAAACCATGCATGAATGAGTGAATATTTTTGCAGAAATAGGTTTCAGAGCTTTTTGCTTATCAGTTTCAATATACAGCTTAATATCATTTGATATTAAAACATTTCTGATGTCACTTATATTGTTTTTTTTTTTTAAATCTTTTTATTTTGGATGGCAAATCAGCAAACCTTCCTTCTTTTTCTACAAATATGCTGTATTTATGATGTCACAACATGGCGGTTTTAGCACGGTGAGATGATATTGCTTAGATAGATAGATAGATAGATAGATAGATAGATAGATAGATAGATAGATAGATATACTTTATTGATCCCATGAGGGAAATTCTTGTGTTACAGCAGCATGGTCAGTAGCAAGATACAACACGTACACGTACATGTACGAGTCTGCACATTCCCAAAAAACACACAAAATATAAAATATAAAATACAATAAGTTAAATTAAATGTAGTAGTGCAGGTATGGAACACAGTTGTAGATTTAACCAGATTTACATCAGTATTTACATAAGTACACTTGTGAAAAATGGATTATAATGCTTGCTTATAATGAATTAAGATATGAGCAATAGATAAATTAATTTTATGCAGCACTTATTTCAAAATAGAGGATATAATTAATGTTTCAAGGAAAGATTGATTGTGCAGAAGAGCGGCCTTCATAGGTCTTTAGCATTGATTATCCATATTGGGTATCTACTAGGTTGCATACTGTTGCTATTTCTAATAAAATGACCACAACTTACTTAATTTCGGAATTATGTTAAATTCTTCTGGTCATGTGAAGGGCCAGTAGCTTCCTTTCTTTTACAAGTCCATTTTAAATATGAGTGAAATAATCAGTCCGTGTTTGTCTGCACGTATTTTTCTCCCGCAAAAATCATTTTATTTTCAATTTCCTCGATGCAGCCTCTTCCTTGGTTTTAGCAGCATTATAGCTTCTCAAAGGTTTAATATATTTAAACAAATCTTAGCTTTTGCTCTCAGCATTGCCACTGAACTCCCGGGACTGGCAGCACCGTCTCACAGGCAACTCCTGAGTCAAAGTTAGGAATGGTTAAGGTTATGGTGAAAGGCGGGGTTAGCGGTCGTATAGTTCAGGATGCAATGCGTATAAACATCCAAACGATTGCCGTGTTAATTCCTACATGGTTTTTAATGTGCACAAGATATTATATATGCACTGATGACTTTTCCACATGAGTTTTTACATGCTTACATTACTATAGCGCTATATGAAGAATCAGCACTGCAGTGGATCTGCTTTCACAAAAGAATTTTCTTTTTCTTTCATTTAGAAATCTTATGCTTAGACTCTTGAGTAGAGCCTTGGGAGTGTTTATGAGGGTAATATTTCTCTAACCGGACTCAATTAAATCAACTAATAAACAGCCTCAGCAGCCGACGTTATGAGTTCTACAATCTTACTGTATAGCAAAGAATGCTAAAGACATACATGTCAAATAAACACCCTATAAAGATGTTTTTAAATGTTTGTAAACTAAAAGGACACAAAAGGACATGTGTAGGTTGCATCTGCATTGTGTTACATTTAAAATAGCCAAGTTCATTCTCTTTGCAGTTATGCTGTTTTTCATGCAAGGCCCAAGACAGGAGATTTTATTACAAAAAATTACACAAACAACACCAAGAGGGACAAATTGTACGCCTACACTATCATATAATCTGCAGTGCTGCTTGTATAGCTGTGTTTGTTTCCTGAGTGAATGTAAACAGTGAACGTGATTAATAAAACCAGTAGGATTAAGTATATTTACTTTTCGTGGAAAGCAAGAAGAGCTATGAGAGATGGATAGTTGTGATAATCTGAGGATTTAAAAAAAAAAAATTAAATCTGGATCGTCTTTATTTAATCAGCTGAGTTTTTTTTCTAGATGCAGTAAATTATAATAGTTCACATTAACTCCACAAACAAGGACTTAAAACACTGCTTTGAGATTTTATCTGGGAGAAATCCTAAACCTGCTCCACCCTGGGACAAGAGTACACTTGTCTAGTATACTGCAGTAGGCCTATCCAGAAATAAATGTCGAGGTAATAAAATTGCATCATTTTTGCCTACAGTATTCAGAGAAACCAGTTTTTCCTGGACGTTCTTCAGCTTCTGTGCAGCACAGCACAAAATATTTAAAATTAATTTGACATGAAAGCAATACTATTAACCTCACATATTTGTGCATATTTACGTAATTGTTTGGCAACCGATACAAACTGGTTTAAAAAAACAGAAATGATAAATTTGTGTTAACATTAGACAGAAAGCTGGACAGAAGAGAGACAGTAAGAGCGTCACATTGGATTTATTGTAACAAATAACCAGTAAGAAAGAAAAAAAAATGTCTAGAATAGGAACATTTTCTGATTAAACCTAATTAAAAATATAACAAAAAATATCTTCATTTAAACACACACACACACACAGACCTGCAGGCATCTTTTATCACACTAGGCGCTGAAACTATTTACCTGAAGCATAAATAAACCTCGTTTGTGTTTCCATTTTTCACTTGTTCCCAAATTTTTCCATCTTGCGCTGTGATCTAAAAATGAATAGCTTTTGTTATTTTAGCTTAGCAATGCAAATGCAACGAGTGTAAACCAGAGATAAAGACCATAGACCATGCTAGGTAAAGTTAGCGTAGCTAGGTAGCTAAGATATTAGGTAGCTAGATATTAGGTAGCTAGCCTGATATCTTTAGTAGATAACCCATATAGGATATCTGTATACTTGTATAGCTTACTGTATATTTATAATGACAAAAAACGTTAAAAGAACAACATAATTGTAAACTATTAACTGTAACTGTTTTTTTTTTTTTTTTTTACTGAAATACAGCCAGAGTTTTCAGCATGTAGCCCTATAAAAACAGTTTTGCCCTCTAATTAAAAATACTGATTCACTTTCTTACTAGGACTGTGTACCTGTCGGGTCTGCACTGTCTCTTACTGTGCCTATTGTCCTGTTTTGGTGGTCATTGTCCTGTCTTGTGCTGTCTACACATGTCTACACGTGCACTTTATGTAAAAAATGTGTAGTCTGCTGTAGTTCTGTGTTTGTTTTATGTAGCACCATGGTCCTGGAGGAACGTTGTTTCGTCTCACTGTGTACTAACTAGCTGTATATGGTTGAAATGACAATAAAGCCACTTGACATGACTTGACAGTACAATGTGCCGTTACTGTAAAGACACATTACGGTAGGAATAAATATTAATTCCAGTCTTTACCTTCAACCTTATTTCATTAAAATGGCTACAAAAGGCTTATAAATATTAACTGAAGGCTTTAGTTTAAAACTTATAGTCGTTGTTCTGTTTTATTTGAAACAGTTTTTTTTTTTGTAATGTAGCTACATGGGTTTAAGTCTTATATCCAACAAGTTATATACAGAGTTGTTCTTAAAAAGTCGCTGAACCTTGAGCTTTAACTAAACATGTTATAACCTCTTTGTTAAGTTATAAGCTTCAACACATAGTGCGAAATTGTTTTAAATAATAAAACGTTTGCAGTGTTCAAGCCGTCAATGAATTTTACATGTGGATCTCATGAGGAATCTACGGGCAAAATTCATTACTTTTATTTAGAATATCAGACTTTCAATGCAGAATTAAATTAAATATCATTTTAATTATTTAGGAATTTATGTATTTGAACATTCTTTGTGCTCTACATCCAAGATTAATTGTATTTATTTATGGACAGCTGAAAATATACATATCAATTCAATCTCTAAACATAGTGATGTGTATAAATAAAACACCTGAAAACCTGGATGTCTTTTTTCCCATGTTGCTGTTTTGGAGCTAAAGACAAAAGTGAAATGTAGGAGGTTTAAATAGACAGAGTGCTTAAAATAATAAAAGGCTTTGTAAAATATTTAGCATCACGAGGCCAAGCAGCATGAACTCTCTGACTCCGGACTGAACTCCGACAGTTTTAAAGTTAATTTAGCAGTTTACTGTCCCGTGTGCTTTGTTTCTTCAACCGTAAGCGACGCGTTTCATGCGTTTCAAGTTCATATTGCGCATTTTATATATGTTGTGTTTTATTATGAGTCAACTACATCTTACTCGCGTTACGATTTGTTTAGTCCAGGTGTCCGACCGTGGATATAGTTCAGAGTTGTAAGGTAATACTTTGGTTAACATTTTTCTTAATAATGAACCATGTTATGAAAATTACACAAAAAATAAAATGCCAGAGACAACATAAAATAGTGTCTGAGTTAAACAACGACGCCACGGTGCTAAAACCCTGCGGGGGGCGGGGGTGGTATGGGGGGGGGGGGTTGCCAGTAGAGTTCGCTGTTATTATCAATACAATTTTTGTATTATATTAAATAAATCTGGTTTGATACAACTGTTTGATCATTGTAGCTACAGCAGAAGTCACTACTGCGTATTAAAAGGACCAATAGGCCTACTGTCCAAATATTTCAACAGTGAGGAGTTTTTTTTCCCCCCCTCACGTGTTCAATGTCAGCCAATGGCCGAGAAGAAGACGCGAGAGAAATAATTACCTGTCTTCACTGTATCACTAAACACAAACAGACATTACACTCCATATTAATCCGAATGCATGTTTAGGAGACTGAGGACGTCGTCATGTCGGCAAACTATTTTGTGGATTCTCTGATAAACAGTGAACCTCAAGAAGTGTTCAAAGCCAGCGCGCATTTTACAGACATGTGTTCATCGCCATTTTTATCAGCAGACTGTTCACACCTTTCTTCGTGCAGTTTTGCATCCAAAAATGCTGTCTTCACGTCGTCCTGGGATCCTATATATTCTCAAAAATCCGTGTTTTATGCCAAACATCCGGGCATTGGGGCAGACTCGAGGTTTTTACAGCCGTGGATTGAACCTGCAGCGAGCAGTAGAAATTTCGAGCTGAAATCTGACGACTTCTCAGACATGAGACATAAAGAAAATTCGGGTTATTTCTATAAACCATCGACTCCTACAAAGATTCAGCAGATCAGCTCTTCTCCACTCAGCTCCGTAAAGACTAAAGAAGACAAACCCGGGTTAGATCCCAGTAAGTTACTCACTTTACATTTATTAGCGTGACGAGTACTGAAAGTATTTAAAGGTGGATTTATTTACAAAATGCAAACACATCTGATGCTTTTTAAGGCTAATTTTGGTGATATATATGTATACAAACAAATGTGTGTGTGTGTGTGTGTGTGTGTGTGTGTTGAGTGTATGTATGTACATATAACCCATGCACACTTTGGGTTGGAAAGTAAATATGTTCAAATGTGTAGTCTGTTTAGCGTAAAATGACATTAGCAGATTAGATAAGGTCTCTCTGTTTACACTGGTTAGATGTTGCAGTGTTGCATCATTTCAATTTAAATTAGATATTTGGATGTTTTGGCTGTGTACAGGGTCATAATGCAGGGTTAAGATTCTCAGATTGTCACAGTCCCTTGTTGACATTTTATGCCAATAATGCCAGTAATCCGTTTTGCAGGCTGAAGGAAGTAGGTAAAACTGGAACATAAAAATTTAAAGTAACAATGTCTATTTACTGTAAAATAAAAACATTTGAATATGAGCTTAGTGTCTACAGGATGGCGCAAAATGTCATCTCAGAAAATATGACAGAATAAATGCGAGTTAAAGTGGAGTAAATTAATCCGTTTACACCTAATCATTTTGATGAAAGCGACTTAAAATGGAGGCAGCATTCAATCCACTTTACAACGTGTTAATATAATTACTATGTAGTAAACTAAATAGTCTACTTTAATGCGTTATTAACTTTGTAAGTTGTCTCCACTTCACGGACAAAGAAGATATATTATTTTAAAGAATATAGTAGTTTGGGCATTTCCAGAATAATGATAAATAAGTTAATAAACTGAATTCTTCCCTGTTATGGGGACACTATCCTGCGTTGTACAGAAAATAGATGGAAGATTATCCTGGAAGATTCACTGAATAACACTGCAGTATTTTTACTACATAATGTAAACATGAAACATTTGAATTTATCACCTACAGGACGATGTTTAACTTGGACATGATGCTCATATCGAGTTTTTGGTTGGAAAGTGTGCTAATGGCACCTAAATTATTCTTCATTCACTAAGATAGATAGATAGATAGATAGATAGATAGATAGATAGATAGATAGATGCCATTCACAAGATACTGATGATGCATAGAGGCTAATCAGAACCTTTCAAAGGCGATAAATCAGGATTAAGAGTTACCAGCTATGTCCTGTTTATATTTATTTATTAAGGTGTTTACATTTCCAGTCTAATTATAGAGCAAATTCCACACAGGTTTTAAGATTATAAACAGACATGAGCCATAAAGAGGTTATAAAATCCAGCGTCGAAGTAAGTAGAAAGTAGAAAATAGCATCAGACACTTCTAGCAAAATTCTTTATTTTTCGAGTTTGAAAGATTTATACGAATTTTTGTTAAAATCATCTCCACACACAGACACACGCGCGCGCGTGCACACACACACACACACACACACACACACAGAGAGAGAGAGAGAGAGCACACTTTGCTTTTGTGATATTTAAAAAGATTATATTTGTTGTAACACACTAGGCCTCACATACAGTGTTTGTCAAGATCAGTTTAAACGTGGTTTTGTTTTTCTTTCGGCGTTTTAATGTTGACATTTTAAACATCTTAAATCTTACAAATATAACAAAAAAAACATAGTAATTGAGTTGCTGGATACCTGACGGCTTTAAAACTCTTTTATGAGGCAATAAAGCCATGGGACATTGTTACATCTTTATTTTGAAGTCTGTGTAACCTTAGAAAGAAATAGTACAGCTACTGCTTAGAAATGAGATAAGAACATTGAAAGGAAAAGTAGTTTTTCTAAAATAATTAGCTAATTTTAATAATTAATGTGTAAATGGTTCTACATTTGCACGTAAAGAATACAATTTTGAACTATTAAATTACTAATTAATTACTAGTTATAATTCATATACATGAGACAAAGGCAGAAAAAGAGCGAATATGCAAACAGCCACATTCAAGAATTTATTTATGTATTTATTTATTTTCCAGATAATCCCGCGGTCAGTTGGATAAGTGCAAAGTCAACAAGAAAGAAACGCTGTCCTTACACTAAATATCAGATTTTAGAGCTGGAAAAAGAATTTTTGTTCAACATGTACCTGACCCGGGACCGTCGGTACGAAGTGGCACGCGACCTCAGTCTCACGGAGCGGCAGGTCAAAATCTGGTTTCAAAATCGACGCATGAAAATGAAGAAAATGAACACGGATATGACTCAAAGCAACAAGTAGTGACTAATTAGCTAACATTTTTGGACAAAACTTTATATCTAGATTGTATATTTTCCAGAAAAAAATATTATGATAAATATGATGTTATCCAAAATAGTAAATGTAACATAATATTAGATTTAAAAAGTGAAAATGTTTTAAGGTCGAGTTAACTGAAACATGTACCAGTTTCTACATTTGAACGCTTTAATCCTGTTGTTGTTGATCTTGTCTTACCAGTATTTTTCTCCTTCTGTTTGCCTTTTTAATTGTACAGTTACAATATATTACTGAAGGAGCATCTGTGTTAGCTTATAAAGTGAAGTATTACTTATATCGTTAACAATTTTGTATGAAATAAACCATTCTGCTGATGACGAAAGCAAATGGAGTAAAAGTGTTGGACAGACTGAACCTCTGTAGCTTTTTTTTTTTTTTTTTAAATTAAAAACAGCTTGGATTTTGATTTACATCTTTTTACTGGTCTTTTCTTCTTTTTCTTTTTCTTCTTCTTTTCAAGCCCTCTTTATAATAAATCTTTTCGCATTACAAAAGATACGAGGAAGTTCATTTTCCACTGCCTCATTATTGTCTACCAAAAATGGTTATTTCAGAGTTGTTAGAAATGGGAGCAGTTTTAGTG
>CM040473.1:20876209-20929372 GCA_022758105.1 Pangasianodon gigas | reverse complement strand
TGTGTGTGTGTGTGTGTGTGTGTGTGGTTATACATGGCACAGGAAAATAAATGTAACTCTTAAATTCTGTCCTATGTGTCTAACATGGTCTCTAAATATGTTGCTTATATCAATCTGAAATGTGCAAAAAGTAAACAAACCCATCATTGTCTTTCTAATAAGATACAGAGAACGTTATCGAGACTGTTGGCGCAGTAAATAAAATGACCACTAGATGTCGCTGATCATCCATCTTCAGACAAGTCGAGCGCCAAAATAGTCGAGTAGCGAGCTGATGGCGCCGTGTTTTGATGCATGAAAGTACAGAAATACGTTAAAAGATTTTAAAGTGACCGATTTTAAACATTTACTGTAAGTAGAAAAACACTAAAATTAGTTTAACAAGACGCTTCCTGATTCAGTTTCTTTCATGAACATTAAAAATGTTTCATTTGTTTCATATGTATATCACAGAGAGATTGTGTCCATTTCGTTTTCACCTCACAATAATTTAAAGTGTTTAAGTTTATAGATATCTTTATTTGTATATATTTCGTGATGAAGTTCCGGTCTCTCTGCCTCTTATTTACACTCCCACCTGCCATCACCAAGAGCCCCGAGCAGGGGAAAGATTTCTGAGACTCTACTTCCTTCGTGATTTTTTTTTTCTATTGCTTAGATGAGAATACTACACATTACAGATTTTTAAAAATATGTTTTAAAATAATAGCCGTGGCAGATATTTGTATAAAAAAGAGAGTCTGGATCAAAGAAGGAATGAACACAACACAGATTAGGGTTTAAGGATTATTGTGGTGAAAAAAATTCTGTATTTCTGTTTGTCAGAAATAAAATGAGTAGCCATGTGAAAATGTACACATGATGAATGCTTTTATGAGGCTCTGTGGTTGATGCAAGCTGGAACCTCGTCTTTAAGAAAAGTGCAAAGGGACGAACAACAACAACAACAAAAAAACTTAAACAGCAAAAATTTAAAGATCCTGATTTTAAGCACACGATTATTACAAGAATACACAGAGATCACATTTAATCCTTGATTGTTTTTTGATATTTTATTGCACTTTCAGATGTTGAATTATTGCTACATTGCTACTGCTATTACTACTAAAATGTGATAGATAGATAGATAGATAGATAGATAGATAGATAGAGTTTCTGTTCTCAGATTAACACGCAGCGTTGTTATTTTTGAAAACAAAAAAACTACTTAAAAACAGTAAATATATAATATAAATGCATACATTTCTTAAAATGCATTTTTTTTTTGGTAGATGTTACATTAAAATCATCAGATAAATAAAATGACCTTTAACCCATATAAAATAACGTCTTTAAACACTTTAGACAAAACCATACGAATGCAAAGCAAGGTCCAAAACACAGGCCTCATCACAGTTCTAGTCATTTCTCATGTAGCTGGTTTCATTTTGATTTCCATAAACATCATATTTACAAGGAAGAATGTATCTTTGGTTTTGGTGTAAATCAACAATCCTTAAATTAAAAGTATTTATAGCTGCAAAGTTTAAATGAATACAATCTTAAATATTTACATGCATAAATTAATAAAGTGAAATAACTACACCAGTTAAGTGACAATGCTAATTTCCAACTTTAAAAAAATAACATCTTTCTCCTGTACCTGCACAAATGCTTTTCACCTCACTAGTGAACTTCAGGAAGTTTTTCTTCCACGCGGAAGTGACATTTGTCTAAGAGTTTTGTCCATTCTTCAGATCTTTGAGCTTTTATACTGCCAGTAAATGAAAAGTCCTAAAAGGTTGTAAAAGCCTGTAAACTTTATTGGTGGACCATAAACTAATTAACATCTTAAAAAAAAGTAAAAAGGGAATAAACCTATATATTCGTCAGTTCCAGCCTGAGTCCTTAGTTTTAAAATAGAGCAAGAATATAAGCGCTGAGATTAGCATTAGCTAACTTTAATCACAATGGTACTACTGCCCAAGGTGTACAAAATATAAGGATTATTTATACAGATTAATGAGAGAATTATGATTTCTTGAATTTCACAGAGTTGAAGTTATAATGGTGGATTGGTGCTAAAAAGAAAACGTAAGAAATCATTTTACTTGAAATTATCGTTTTATATTTGTGTTGTTTGTTAAAAAAGAGAGCTATTATTATTATTATTATTATTATTATTATTATTATTATCACAGTTGCAGTTGATATAATGAATCTTTCCAGCCTCCCACTGGTCATCTTATTAGTGCTAGTAGTTCTGCTTCACTGTATCTTTATTTTCATACATTATGTAACTCAGGGTTTGACGATAGAAATGGAAGATTAGTTGTAATGCCACTAAAGCAGTTTGAGCTGAACTGAGAGGATGAGAGTGTATTCTGTATTACTGATATAAAAACTGAGCGGTATAGTGTAATACAAGTTTAATATTAGAATAAATCACAAAAACAAGCGTGAAAAAGCCTCAAAATCTTTTTATGTGGCAGCCTTTAATTTTGTAATATGCTGGAAAACATTTGTTTCAGACAGAATGCCTAGTTTTTATCTTTGTGGATAAAGGATAAAAAATAAATCTTTCTAAATAGTAAATAAAAAAAGGTTTAAAATAATATCAACACGACCAAATGTAAGAATAAAAGAACTGCAAAATTTTTGCAAGTATAAAATCAAGTGACTAGTTAGAAAGGAAAAGGAAAGTTAAAAACACAGAGACGATTAAATAACGAAATAGTGTTGTGGTGATTTAAATAATAAGAGAAACAAATTAAAATAAAGATTAGAGAGCGTTATTGTCATTCTAGTGATCTAGGCCTACTAGTGCACAGTGGAGCTGCAAGGCTTTAGTGCCACATTACAGAAAGTAACAGTGAACTAATCGACTGTAAAAAACTAAAATCGATGTTTTCAGACTGTTTTTATTCGGTAATGTAACTGAAGTCTGTTCTGACATCGGGACACTGTTTATCTGTTTTTCTCGTTTTTTAGGAAACGGATCATTTAATCACTTCCTCTACATTTTCTGTATATATTTTTATAATATAATTTTTTCCTCTAGAAGCATTTTCCATGTAAATAAAGCTGGATGTGGAGTGTGTGTGTAGAGCTGAGTGTGTACAGAGCTGTGTGTGTAGAGAGCTCCGTGAACAGCTCAGGGTTGGAAGGGGGAGAAACACATTCCTGGATGTTTGGTGGTAAATTTACAGCTAAAGTAATAAAAACTTTACGACTGAACTGAGAAGGGGATTGGGTAGGGCTTGCCACGTGACCTGCTCTCCGTGAACATGAACTTTATGCTGTTGGCGTTTGGTTTGGTGACTCAGATTCACTCTCAATCTCTAAAAGAGGAGCATGCAGTTCTTATTGTAGCTTGATATTAAATAATAAAAGAAAAGAAGAGAAAGTGGGCTTTTTTTTGGTTTTCCTGCTCTTCTTCCTCAGCTTCATCGCATTTTTTTTTTTACCGGAAAAGCTAGATTTATTTACTGATCAGGGGTTGTAGTGTACAGAATTTCCAGCACTGACTCTTGTGAAAACAGATTCTACAAAATACGGAATATCTGAATGAAAGGACTTCAGGAGGTGCCATGATGAGCTTGTGAGTGTCGGTAAGTCGCCATTCTGTTGTTCTTACTGGTTTACTGCATGCAACACTTTACGATACAGACTCATACAAGGTGCATTAGCTTATGGTCATCTAACGTATGTATATTTGTATTGTAAATTATCCACTGAAAATATAATAAAAAGTAAGGTTTATTTTTTGCATTCCCGTTATTAAATATCGAATAGTAAACGTGTCCAAAAGGTGTGCCATGTCCCATGTTTCTTTTCAGGTCACAGCTCGTATTCGTTGATGTAGGGATGCAGATTTGTATTTAATAACAGAGTCAGATTTCAACATGAGAAACATGAAATGAAATGAATATTGCATGTATTATTCTACACTAAAGCATGACCGATACCAGCGTCCTGAAATATTAATAAGTGCAGAAAATAAAGATAAATAAATATTCAATGTTTTCGTTCAGCATTTTAGTGTTTTATGAAATGCATCACATTCGTAATGGTTCGAAATGGTTTGAAAGGATTTCCTGCACTAGCAATAATAACCAATAATACTGCACATAATCAAGTGTGATCACATTTTTATGTGGCCATATCTTTCTATTTTTAGAGAGATAACAGACTTTTCTATGATCTGTGAAATATGTTCAGTTCAAATGGAATTATGACCTTTTAGCGTTTTCATTTCTGATCGTCATTCAGGTGTGTAGAAGATGATTCAATAGCTTTATTTTCATCTATCTATCTATCTATCTATCTATCTATCTATCTATCTATCTATCTATCTATCTATAAATGTGTGTGTGTGTGTGTGTGTGTGTGTGTTAAAATGCTATTGAATCAACCTCTACACACCTGAGGAGAAGAAATGAAACGCTAAAAGGTCATAATTTCGTTTGAACTGAACATATTTCACAATATTTCAGTATTGAACACATCGAAAGAAAAGGACTTGGTTATGGTTTTCTCTCTGGAGGAACCAGGAAAGGTTCTGTGTAGAACATTAATACAGATGTTTCTCTTTTCAGGACAACTCCAAATTGAAAATAAATTCTCTTTAAAAATCTAGAAGCAGTAAACAACCCTAAACAACTAAACAATCTTCTTCCCCCACCCCCAACAGTGGCAGGAAATAGAAGTCTAGAGTTGATGAAATGATCACTGTAACTATTCAGATCACTGCAGCATTTAAAAATAAAAGTAATTCTAGTTTTTAATTCATTACACTTAGAATTTAACCGCATTTAGAAGTCATCGGGTATCAGTGTGTTTTGTCAACAGACCCAGTGACACTGGAAGCCTCCGCCCATGTTGAGTAGAGAAGTCGATGCTGCCATCTAGTGTTCAGTAATATATCGTTGCTTTTTTGACAACAGACCTCGATACACAGTTTATTTCTCTTTTTTTTTAATCGATTATAACATGCATACGATTTAACATGTTACAGTAATTTAGAGATGATTAGTGTTTGGAGACTTAAACAACAACAAAAACAACAACAACAATCTTTAATTTATCTGGCCAATTCACCAATATTATTTAGATTTTTTTTTTTTTTTTTTTACTTCGGCAGATCAAAGCTATTTTACAGTTAAAGCACTATCAGGTAAACACGTACACACACGTATATATACACACACACACAGAGAGAGAGAGAGAGAGAGAGAGAGAGAGAGAGAGAGAGCACTATTACATAGATGAATAATAAACTTATTTATGTAACAAATATTACATATATACATTGAAAGGCAGCTCAGAATTTTACAGTAAACTTAAAACTTAATAAACATCCACTTAAATTCTACAGAGATAAATAAAGTGTATCTATGTGTATAAAATGTATTGCATGCATTATACAGGTATAGTATGAATTAAATAAATAAGTAAAAAACGTAAACAACAGCAATATTGAAGAATAAATAGCTAAAGTATGTTACAGTGATTATTTATAAGATATAAGAAAAAATGCTGAAGTCAAAATATGGGTTTGAAATTGGTAGTAAAAAGAAATTGACGAACATGGACATTTAATGAGTTCCTGATTTTTGGATTTAAAAATCAGAAGGCCAGTTATGGCTCCTTCTGTAAGTAGGCACTTGATTTTAAAACAGATTTGGAAAACACACTTCCGGTCATTCAGATCTTACACTGTAGAACTTTTGTTCTTGGACGATGATTTTCCAGTGGAAAAAAAAAAAACATTAAAAACAAAGTAGTAATTGTCCGGATGTGCGGTCAGCAGAGTGTTTTCTCTGTGAGAAGGCGGACTGCGTGCTTCTGTCGCAGACATTTCACTTTACGGCCCCAAAAGGTCGGAAGTCTCCTCCTGTTGTTCTTTCCAACATCAGCGACACTTCATAATGGTGTTCAGGCTAAATGTGAAGCAGACACACACTCGCACTCACTCACATACACACACACACACACACAATTACTCTACGAGTCGGCCAATTATACCACCATATAAATGAATTGGCCTATATGAAGAGTTTTAGTGACTTTAATGACTAATTCATTGTAAATGGTCTTACAGAAATAACTAACATTATTAATGAAATGATTTTTTTTTTTTAAATCTAATCAAAATATTTCCTAAACGTTAGTGTCCCATATCAGAAGCTATCTAGGTGGATAAACTATCTATTATATTATAGACCTCAATCTATTTACAAGTGACTTCCACATTATTTATTGCATTTTCCATTTTAGAACTATTTTATTATATTACAGTAGCTGTTTTTTTATTTCCGCTGTAGCTTCGTCGATTTAAAACGTGATGTGCCAAAAAAAAAAAAAAAAAGGCAGCCAAGTTTCCAGAGCCATGTTGTTATTTGTACAGTTGTGTGTTATGTATGTTATTTCTCTAGTGCTGTGTTGTAATCCATGTTTATGACCTCATTTGCCAAAAGATTTTAAAACCAGAAACCAGTTGGTCCCAGTGCAGGATGTCATAAAACACTTTAGCAACCGCTTTCTCTGTTTCTACTTTATATTCACTTCAGATATTCAGCAGCCGTGTGTGTGCTGTCTAGCGGCATTATAGTCAGCTTTATTAACATTTATTCCCATCCTTATTCCTTTTCCATTCATAAACCCAAATAGCAATGTCATCTCTGATAGTTCACAAACACTACTACTACTACTACTACTACTACTACTACTACTAATAATAATAATAATAATAATAATAATAAACTACACTGTATTAATGTTACATCCCGAATTATTAATCTGCATTTCAGGATTCAGGAGCTTTGTTAAGACCAAAAAAAAAAAATCATTTGTGCTGTAAATTCCGGGTCTGAACAAAAGGTGATGCAGTAAAACGCTTTACTGAGCAGTTGTGGTGCAGGAACAGTCCTCTCTCTCTCTCTCTCTCTCTCTCTCTCTCTCTCTCTCTCTTTCTCTCTAAACTGGTGATCAGTTATTCATATAGCTATACACAGTAAACACTTTTTGTTTAGTTAATATAATGTAATCATTCTTACCTTCAGTTAACAATTAAAAGCTAATCATGCTGCTTATTCTTTAATATTAAAATATTAAAAACTATATAATTCCTTCATGCATTGCAAATATTTAATATTTAAGAAACAATTCGTATTTGTTCATTTTGGCGATTCTGCATGGCATCATTTTCAGTTTTGATGAATCTATCAGTAAATGTAGTCTGCTTTCAGTCTTTCTGTTTTGTTTTTTCTTCTTTTTATCGTCTTCGTTTGTCATGTGAATGCAATGTCAGTGTAAAATTATATTTCTGTGTGATGTTCTCTTACTAGCTCAATTTCAAGTTAAGCAGGTTTCTTATTTTTCATTTCCATCAAAGCTATCTTACAGCACTTTCGATAACGCAGGCTTATGTCTCATTGTAGTTTATGACTAATTTATCAATTTATAAATCTAATATTTAATAGATACATGCACGAGCTGGTGGATAAGTTCAATAAAAGTAATTTATTTCGGTTTAACTCGCCTTTAGATACTCGGATTTGCTTTCTGTGGCTCATATGGCTTCAATTATGGAAATGGAGCTCTAAAAGTGTCCAGAGTTGCAGATCAGAGAGACATTTCACATTTGTAGATGACAAAGTGGAGTGTTTGTTATTTAAATGAAATACTGCAAGACTTTAGCTTTAGCTTTAGTAAATATATTTATATTCACATCGGCAGCTTACAATACAATCAGACATGCACTCGAACATTTTCCCTGCAGAAGAAAAAAAAAAAACAGATTAACCTTGCATTGCATTCAGGTCCAAGCTAGTTTAGCTGGTTAGTGCTGGTCTGGTGGAGGATTAGCATGACCATGCTGGTTCACAAACAACACTGTGCTGGTTAAACTGTTCTTGCTGGTTGTTTTGCAGTCAGTGTGCTTTGTCCTGTTCTTGCTGTTGACCAGATGTGCTGTTCTCAACTAGCTTTAATCCCCAGTGAGGCTATCTGACCTTCCTTTTCTCTCTGTCTTTTTTTTAAATGTCTTTTTTACTTTGAAATGAATAGAGACTGCATTAAGAAGAGAAATGTATTGATTTCTCAAGTTACTGTAGTTTAATTCACTAATTTGTGGCATACAACGTTCAAAATAAATCAATTTCTGCTAGGCGCATTGACCGCAGTACATGAAAGGGATTTATTAAAATGTCTGTGGGCAAACTTTGCTGAATTAGGATCATTTTTCAAAATGAACTACAAATGAATCGCTTATATATATATATATATATATATATATATATATATATATATATATATATATATATATATATATATATATATATATATATATATATGAAAATTTTACAAAATGAAAAAAAAAATGAAAGAAAAAAAATCCTAAGTGAATTTAATTATTATCCTTTTCTATGAACACGACTGAGTCTTTGCGCTGCTTGTAAAGACGCTTTTGTTGGAAGTTGACATTTGTCTGGTTTTATGACTTTCAGCTCAGGCGTTAAGCAGTAAAACTGCCATAAACCTCCTCCTGCCTCCCTATAAATTTCCCTTCTGCACAAAAGGAGTCAACACACACTAAAGTATGCACACAACACACCCAAGTATGCTTGGTAGTTTTATCAATTATACAGTAGAATAAATGTACATTTTATTTTTTTGTATTTTAGACGAGACTGACATTCGGATTTGTCCACGATGATATCAAGCTCAGTTTATTTTGTTTAGCAGCATGAATTGATTAACTTAGCTAGCACTATGGCTAGAGACACCGAATCAATAAAGCTTAAACGCATACTATAATTCTATTACAGATAGATAGATAGATAGATAGATAGATAGATAGATAGATGTCTATTAAAATCCTCATATTAAAAGTAGTTTAATTTTTCTCTAAAGCTTTGAATTAATCTTAGCAGAAACTAATATAATAATTTAATACACAACATCGTTAAAGACGCATTAAAAAGGCAAATATGATGAAAAAAGACGAATATGACTCTCTAAAGTTATATATTTAGTAATAATAATAATAATAATAATAATAATAATAATAATAATAAAGGTCTATGTCTTTGTATATAAAGAATTTCAGCTTGTATACAAATCAAATATTACTCGACTGTAATACTAAAATTATAATATTAAATATATTTTATTTAAATATTTTACATTATTTTAACTAAAGACATTCAATATCTTCTTCACAGGTTTCTCGCTCTCGTATATCGTCTGCTGTATTTATTATCTTGTTCATCATTAGTAACATGATTTATTACTTTATTAAAAACTGTCCGCCCTTTTCTCTTTTCTACAGTAACAGACGAAGCTCAACATTTGTGTACATTAATATAGCTGTGCATTATTACATGATGCTATCAGTGTGATAAATGAAAGATGAACATGAAGGTTAGTCAAAATGATAACGCTACATTAAAGAGAATCGAAGTTTTATCGAGAACTGAAAGAGATTGATGCCATTTTTTATTAACGGAGGAGAAAATTAAGAAATATGGTGGAAATGTGTAAGATCAGACCAAGGAAAAAAGGCTTTGTAAGATGCTCTGTGTGTGTGTGTGTGTGTGTGTGTGTGTGGGTGGGTGGGTGTGTGTGAGAGAGAGAGAGAGAGAGAGACTGAATAATATGTCACCTTCAAAAAGCTGTATAATCTGATGTTATGGGAGAGAAGGTCGAAAATTTCGACTTCATTTCTTTTTTTTCCCCTCTCTCTCTCTCTTTCTCTCTCTCCATAATCAAGTCTTTCATTGGATGAAGTGTGGTCAGCTGACCCAGTCATCTCTGTCCATCTTAGAAAGGATGCTTTGAAAACACGGTGAGCTGCGCGCGTGCAGTCTTTTATTGGTGTCCCGAAATAAATTAGACATCATACAGCAGTGGCATTAAAGAGAGAGATAAAAAAAAGAAGAAATAAAGAAACACTGCGAAACAGAACGAAAGAAAGAAAGAAAGAAAGAAAGCGTAAGTGAGGGAGGGAAAGAAGGAGGGAGGGAGTAAAATAGAGAAAGAGGGAGAAAGAGAGAGAGATCAGAGAAAGTAGGAGAGGGAGGGAAAGAGAAGAAGAGAGGTTTGGAGTGAGTGAGAGAGAGAGAGAGAGAGTGAGTGAGAGTGGACGGTATGAATTCCTATTTCACCAACTCGTCCCTCTCGTGCCACTTAACCGGAGCTCATGAGGTTTTGCCCAACGTGGCCCTGTCCAACTCGAGCACCTACGACCCCGTGGTCCGCCATTTCCCGTCGTCCTATGGCGCCGCTAACCGGATGTACCGCGCGCCCTTCTACCCGCCGCAGGAAGACGTGATGTTCGGCGCGAGCCGCGCACCGTACGACTACGGATCCAACGCGTTTTACTCGGACAAAGACGCGATTTCCGGTTGCAGACAAAGCTTCGCGCAGGACTTCACAACTTCACCGTCGTTAGAGCAGTGCAGAAGCGCGTGCCAGGATCCAAAAAGCGGCAGCATACAGATTTATCCCTGGATGCAGAGAATGAACTCGCACAGTGGTGAGTTTACAAGATTTATTTATTTATGATTTAAAGAGACACAGTTTGAGCTGCATGGACTATACAGCCTTTTTTTTACTACTGCAACTAGAAATTTGGGTTTTTATTGTTTTATTGCCCCATAAAGCGCTGGACAGAGCTCCTCTGTCGCTCTGGCAGTAAATGTCTTATCACTCAGGGAAATAAATCCCATTTGGTCAAAAAATAACCAACAAAAACTTTCAAAACAAAACCCTAAAAGAGGGAAGTTTTATGGCGCTGTTTGTAGAAAAGAGTGTTTATCAGGGAAATTTTATTGCTTATGTTTATGCTCAAAACAAACAAAAGTGAAAAGCCTGAATAATGATCTCGTCATGTCCAATTTCAGCAGAACTGAGTTTAAGTTAAAGGTTTGTTCAATACTCTCACTGGGTAGTAAAAAAAAAAAGTTCAGAGTTGCTATATGTTCAGTCACAAACTAAATACATTTTAGATAATCTCAGACATGTTGTGGTGTGCGTGTAGAAGTTGTGAGGTAGTGATGTATAAGCTAACATGTGTGTGTGAGTTCATAGTAAAATCAGTGTTGATCAAAACACCATAAACAGGAGAGAATTGTCCACAGCCTTAAGCATTATTGTTCTCCCTGAAGTTAATCACCTTATCTTTTCTTCTCCTCAGGTGTTGGTTATGGCTCGGACAGGCGCAGAGGTCGTCAGATTTATTCTCGATACCAAACACTGGAGCTGGAGAAAGAGTTTCACTACAACCGGTATTTAACACGGAGAAGAAGAATCGAGATCGCCAACACGCTGTGTCTAACCGAGCGACAGATTAAAATCTGGTTTCAGAACCGCAGGATGAAATGGAAAAAAGAGAACAATCTGACCTCCACTCTACACGAACAGGAAACACGGAAAGAGGTTACAGAAGGATCCACGAGTGACACTAAGGAGTAGATTTTGATTTTTTTTTTTTTTTTTTTTTTGCATCAGGCACGTTGTATATACATGAAACTACCTAAAAAAAAACATGTGCCATAATTATGTGTGATATTTCATACAGATATGTATATTGAAAAATATGGTTAAAAACTACCTATCAATCAAACTACCTGTTGACTTTTGCCTCACAAACTGTTATGCGCTATAATTGTGGCTTTTCCACGTATATCTATACTCCAAGTATTCATCATATAGAAAAGTACGGTTATATAAAGCTACCTGTTGACATTACCTACCGAGTTTGTTACGGATTAAAAATCTGAGGGGAAACTGACAATTCATAATTATGTATACATTTGCATATATGGAAAGTATGTTTATATGAAATGACCTTGCCTTAGTTGTTAAACGCCATGAGACAAAAAAATAATGGACTATAATTGTGGGCCTCGTCCATGCATACAAGCAAATGTTTGGTTATATAAAACTACCTACTGAACTGGTATCATTTTTAAATAAACATCAACATGTATCCTCAACGTGTCTAATCTGTGTCACTTGTATGTTATTTGATATTGCACCAGCTTTAGCAATATTAGATTCAGAAAATCATGATAAGCCCCTGAACACATCGCTTACTACAGTTCCTGAAATGATTCTCAAAAAGTCAAACATTATATGTGTCATAATTATGTAAATTTTCCTATATTTTATCTTTAAGAATTAAACTCTTCATTCGAACAAGGAGTCCAAATTTCCTGTTTACATGAAACCATGACAAAGAGCCAACAGAACGTCTATAAATAAGCTGAAAAGACAATATATAAAACAAATAAATAAATAAAAACTTTAGCTAAATTATACCAGGTTTGAGCTTTTTCCAGTTTGTTGCTGGAAATGTAACCTAGCGCTCCGAAGTTTAAACGGTTTACTAAAATGTTGTTTCAATATTTTTAAAAAATCGGCTAACAAACTATTTGAACTAGGATTATTTCTACCAATAAGATTTCAGCAAGTACTGTGCGAGTTATTCGGGCTTTACACTGTAATAAGAGAAGTGAAAATGTGACTACATTCTAGATTATAAGATTGTAGATCCAAAGAGCAGCTTGAAACCAGTTTAGAAATATTGCAGTGGAGTGTAACAAAAGTGCATAAACTATACAGTATTAAACCTCGCGACATTAAATGCTTAATATACAAACAAATATCATTCACTCGAAGAAGCACCAAATCGGACAAATGGACATGTTTAAAGGCAGTGCAATGCTGGGCTTTGGCTTTATTTAGTGAAGTGAATTTCGAGATTTGGACCATCAATGAGAGGTCAGGTTACAGAGACTTTCAAAATGCAAAACTAGACAAAAAAAATAACAAAAAATTAATTAAAAAACCTATAATAAACTTATAAATAAATTAAAAACTTTCCCAAACAAGTAGGCCTAGAACTCTCGGTGACTTTCATTCAGAAAATATTCAGTGCACAAGTTATAAACTAGAGTTTTACTAGAATCATCTGAAAGCTTTTCTTTACCCTTAAACCCATGAGGAAGAAAAGAAAATCAAAAAGTGAGAGTTAAAAATGAAATGATCCTTCCCTGCTAATAGATTCAGGTTCAGATGTAGACAATAATGCATACTTTGGCGAATTTTTAAAAAAGCCAAAATACAACAACAGCATAAAGGTTTTATTAAAAATGTCTTGAGACAAGTCAACTAAAATGATTTAATGCATATAAAACTATAACTTAAGGTAGTGAGTTAAATTCCTAACGAAGTCACTTGTACAGCTAAAAAAAAAAAGCCAAATGAACAGGAAACAAAAGTATGTGGCAGATTTGAAGGTTATTAATATATAATTCCGCCAGAAAATCTCGTATTATGTCACACTGCCTCCATATGTTGTTATTTTAATTGAATTAGGTGAAATTTGTTTAGTAAAACTGTAACGGAAACTTATTGAAATGTAAAGGTAGTTGGTCAGGGCCACATTTCTCTAACGATAAGCACTTAATAGGTTGAGAGAGTAAAACGATATTTTATGCTTTTCGGAAAACTCAGTTCCGTTTAGTATTTTAGAGCCTAATTCAGTAACTTTAAAATTCTCAGTTCATTAAATGACGTTTATCACAGTATCACAATAATCACACATTAGCTTGGTTGTCTAAAATATCACTAAAGCTATCTTTGGTCCTGTGGTAGTTTACACGCAAAAACAAAAACTAAGAGAAAAGAAGAACAATATTGAGAGCACAAATGTTCAGAGTAAAAAGCGCAAATTACAGCAACGGGATGCTGAACCTGTGCGCGAAATCATCAAATTAATTTAATTAATCAAAAAAAAAAACTAAAATTCTGATATTTACAACAATCTCCATGTTCTAATTAATTAGTTTTAACCTTCACTAATACTTACATTATTATTATTAGTAGTAGTAGTAGTAGTAGCAGTATTATTATTAGGACTGATGTTTTGTTGTCTAAGACAGTGATGCTCTTAATTTGATGGGAAATTGGGTGTTTTAAATTTAACTTTTTTTAAAGCATCTGATTATCTTACACAAAATCACTTGTACTAAAACACAGCAAACTTATTTCATTGGTAACTGTCCTTATGATTCCTAATGACGTCTGTCTGATTTCTCTATCTTTCTGCTGTTGGTGTGAAATCAACAAAAAGATTATAAGGAATTAAATTTAGCAGAATGAAATCCCCTGTCCTGTACAGTCTTAATCACCAGGTGACGCTATTGGTCCTTCTTTCGAGTGCCACTGTTGCGCAACTTATCATGTTTTAACATTTCCATTAATAAAGCCCTGACATGATCTAACCAAATGTATGACTGGAGGAAACAAGCACGTGATCCACTTGAAACGATCTATATTTGGCCAATAGCAAATGAAGATGGAAAAAACTTTCACCTATAAAAATCTGGATTAATCATAAACAGTTCAAGCAAAACACAAATCACAGGCGTTTACAGCAAGAATGTGAAAGAAAAAAAAACTTCCAAAAAGTTTTTTTTTAACGCTTTGCGATGACATCTTACGTTTCCGATTGAAGAAATCGAGTCACGCGGAGTCCGCCTTCGCAAAAACCAACAACCGCGCCCACGAAGTCCACGCGAGCGAGCGAGCGAGCGCGCGCCCTGCCCCCGTTACAGCCACCGCCGCCGTCGCCGCGTGCGGGAGATGAGCTCCGGTCCACCTGCTGACCACCAACACCACCACCACCACCACCATGACGACTATGACCGCGCCTCGGAACCGTCTTACGACGCGCAAAGCGGAGACGCGGACGACGGGAGACACGACGATGCGTTCGAGGTCGAAAAGAAAGCAAAAAGCGGCGCGGAAAAGAAAGTGAAAGCTGCGCAGCTCGCGCACTCTCGACCGCAAATCTACCCGTGGATGACTAAACTGCACACGAGCCACGGTAAAAAAAAAAAAAAGTTTTCTCCTGTCCTCACTTTCGCTCCTTCGGCTGTTTTCCTCTCTGTTTCCTCCCCCTCGTTCATTCATTGTTATTTTTTCCCCCGAGTTTTATAGACCTCATTCGGAAATAATAAAACCGACGGTCGTAAATTTTTATGACAAAAGGCTTCAATTGCTCGTAAAACTGTCCGCTCGCGACCAAGAGACCATCCGCGACCAAATTTATGGTGGCCTAATTGGATAAGGGAAACAACAAACCACCAAACCGAGCTAAAACTCTGGATCAGTTAAATAAATAGAAGAAATAAATGAATAAATGAATGAAAACGAGATTCCAAATGTACTCTAAAGTGTTATAAACAGAATTATTAAGCGATTTCAGGAATATTAGAGTTAGAAAGTGTGCACTGATAAACTGCATAGTGTACAATAAACCGTAAGGAACCATCTTTCTAAGATGAATAAATATTAAAGATGTGATGTGTTATTAAAGCTACAGGAGCTGTTATTTTCAGAGTCAGTGCTCATGTCAGTGTCCTTGTTGTTTCAAACCCTTACTGTTTTATTACTACTGATAATAAACTGATCTGTGATCATAACTTTTCCTCTATCCACTGAGTCACCAGAGTTAACTGTTCAGTGTTAATTAAGCTGATTAAGATGTTAATTAAATACTGTTAGTGTTAAATCAGAGCCATGGGAGGAAGTTGTATCTTCCAAGTATGCAACAATTTAGGTTTGGTGTGTGAATTCAAGTAAATATTAAATTTAATTCAATTCAGAGCTTTGTTATAAATAAATAAGTAAGTAAGTAAGTAAATAAATAAATAAATAAATAAATAAATAAATAAAAGCAGTAGCAAGGCAGCAGTGCAACACGCTCCTAATGCTGCATGTGGCCCATTTTAAATACCGCAGTGTTAAAAGTAGACTTTTGTGTGTTTATTCTGTTTTTTGTTTTTTTGGGTGAAACTTCAGAATCGGATGGGAAACGAGCGAGGACGAGTTACACCCGATACCAAACACTGGAGCTGGAGAAAGAGTTTCACTACAACCGATATTTATCCAGACGAAGGAGAATCGAGATCGCGAACACGCTGTGTCTGAATGAGAGGCAGATCAAAATCTGGTTTCAGAACCGCAGAATGAAATGGAAGAAAGACACAAAGACACAAAATTAAACATCAATACTAAACTAAAAAAAGGCTTAGACCCTATAATGTCTTATTACTAATAGGTCTGTGGCGATATTACAAATCTTATCATGATAATCACCTGGCCTTTCATTTTACTATCATAATATTGTACACTCAGGAGAAAAGAAAAAAAAAAAACAGTACCCAACTATACAGTTCCTTGTTGTTTGGGTTGCACCCTCAAGGTTACAGATGCTGTAGCTTTAATAGCCTGTATATATTTAACCTAGAAATGTGGATATAATGTACACCATGTGTGTACCTTAAACCATTTTTAAACGTACACTATCCACATTTCCAGGTGAAAAATACAAAAAAGTACAAAATATATAAGGCACCACTGCAGAGACAAGGAAAGGTACAGTTTAGTATTATTTTTTTTCTGAGAGTGTAGGCATTTTTTTTTATCCTCTCTAGTCTTGAGTCATGAAGATGCAGACCGCCATGTTTAACTTTTAGTGAACTTCGGAGATGAAGTGCATCAGGAAGTGCACATGCACTGCTCCTTCAAATTCATTTATAACGTGGAACCTGTACATACCCAGGCCTGATGGCACTGTAGACAGGGCAGACTTGTTTTTTGTTTTTGGGATGCTGCCCAAAATGGCCACCTAGTGAGGAATCCTCCTCCAAAATAATAAATAAAGCTCAGGAGGGTCATGAGAGCGTGATGAGAGCATCATGTCCACAATATATCCAATAACAAATGATCGGCACAAGCCTACTACTGATATTAACCCATGAGTGTCATTTTTACACTGTAATAGGTCTGAGTGTAAGAATGCATCACTGATGCTGGAGTTAGAGCACTTAAATATAGGCCTAATACTGAGATATATTAATATAAACGTGCAAAAAAGTATTTTTGTCTAATTTATGAGATTATAACGCTTCAGAACTGCTATGAGACACTACACCGAGGTCAGTGCACATGACTACAGGTTTACTTTTTGCTTAATCCTTAATCTTTGTTGATGTTCTATTCTCTGACTGATTTACAAGCTTGGATAAAAGACTCTTCCTTTTTTCCCTTTTTTTCTTTAAGAACTTCAGTATTTATTGTAAGTCACTAACAAAGCAAATGCTGTATATTGGAAATATTGCACACAGGCTAAATAATCCTCATGGCTGTGCAAATAATGGATTCAATGCAATAAATTAAAATCCTGTACTGAATAAAATCTCTTAAAGTGCCACTTGTGTGTGTCGGTGTGTGTGCGTGTGAGTTGTGTGTGTGTGTGTGTGTGTGTGAGTTGTGTGTTAATTCGATGCTCAGCTGCTAAAGAGACACTGAGTGATTTCCGCTCATGTCACTTGTCCAAATAACAACATCCGCAAAGTGTCAGGATTATTTCCAGAATGTCAGCTGAAGGAATTTCAACTATGTGCTCCATCACATTTCACAAACCAATTCTTAAAATCTTATTAATTTTTTTCTTGTTCAGGGCAGAAATTCATAGGATTCCGTTACAAGGTCTTAGGAGAAAAAGGTCTTGGAATTAATCTCAAAATAAGCTTTAAAAACATTGGAGAGGTTTGAAAGGCTAAGCTCACTCTTTTCCTCGCGCTGTCCTTCAGTTCCTCTGTAATTATTTACAGTACAGACAGATGCCTGTAAAACGTTTTATGGCCCTGACACCTAATAAAACTTTATGGCTCTAAACGACGACAGTTGTATCCTGTCTATTGAAACAGATGGGAAATGAGACCAGGTTTTATTCTGACTGGTTGCTGTTCTGACTCTGATGTCTATTCCTGAGTTACGTAACGTTTTAGTCCTTTATTAATAAGAATACAAAAGCAGTTAAATAATAATAAGGAGTTGTAGGCTATATTAAACTCAGCTTAAATGGTAGCTTAAATATTACAAATAAAATGGGAAATTAAATCTTAATATGTAAAATATTTTCTTTTGAAAGTCTGTCGAGTTAAATGAATAGTTAATAGATCAACCTTAAATACAGATATTTATTATACGAATTTTTCATCACGTTACTCATATTTGTGAAGATAAAGCAATGACAGAGGGTATTGCAAATAAATAAATAAACAAATAAATAAATAAACAAACATAATTTGATTAATATTACACACATAGCTACACTGCACATTAACACATCTATTTTAAGCAATGGCCTATAAATTATGCAGGTTACTCACCACTGCAGCGTTGCTTAAAGCCCACAATAACAAAACTTATTAATAATAATAAAATAAATAAATAAATATTTAGCACTGGCCACAGCTAGAACTCGTGCGGATGCGTGTTTTTATCCACTTTTTTAAACTTTTGCAGCCTGAATGAGGCCTGTAGGGAGTGTGTGTGAGTGGCTCGCGTGCAGCACGTGACGCCATTAGAATAAGTTTTATGGTTTATAGGCAGAAGTGACAAAACAAGCCCTCGAGTTAAGGCCATGCGAGTGGACAGAAGACCACAGAGGGTCCCCTGGATGATTTTTTGACTCCAAAATGGTGCTGTAAGTTAATAACCTAACTCGTAATGAAATAGTCACGTGCCCCTCCATCACCCTGGGGGGATTAATTAATACTCTAATTCAATGTTTTCTTCAGAAAATGTTCATTTAATGTTTCCTGAGCAAATGCTCGTGGTGTTCCCCGAGCTAATGTGTTTCAATTAGGCTTTTTAAATGCTCTGGTTAATCTTATTAAGCTTCGAGTTTCCTTGTTTTTGTTTTCTGATGTTATTTTACAGCGTCAGGAGCTTCAAATCCACTTTGTCGACCATGAATTCAGTGCAAATGGACAAGACGTTTAGCTTTTCTGCTTAATTTATGTTCATTAAAAGAGAGAGATTATATTTTCTGTCTTATTAGGCTTGGCTAACAATCTCTCTCTCTCTCTCTCTCTCTCTAGAATCTGACAGGAAATCCCTCTTACTTACTTACTTACTTACACTTACTATCTAAAGTGGATTCTGCACTTGACAAGTATTTTGTTTGAAAAGTCTTTATTAATATAATGTCTTTATAATATCTTTTAAAATCTTCGTGAGGAGACAATTAATGCATAAAAACTGGTGAATAAAATATTTTTATTCTTATTTTATTCGGTTAAAGACTGTCATCTGTGAGTTTGCTAGTTTATTTGGAACTTAAATAGATTTGTCATGTATGTAATGTGTTGAGGTTAGTCTTGCACCTTCACCTCGCACTTTGTGTAGGTACTTTGTGTGTTAAAAGGCCTACATGCTAGAAAAATTGCTTTTGTAGTTAAAATGTGAAACGTGGCTCTCAGCACTGAGGATGCATCTATTTTTATTTTTTTTTTTTTAATCTTTCTGCATTGCATAATCATTATGATGGAGTTCATTTTCAAAAGGTAATTAGCAAGGAAGGCATCAAGCGGAAATAGAAAGTAAAGTTGGCCCACAGGCACGAGACCTTAATGCTGAAAACAAAACAACGTATTAATTCTCTCTCTCTCTCTCTCTCTCTCTCTCTCTCACACACACACACACACACACAGCTAATAATAATAATAATAATAATAATAGAAAAGACTGAGTGATAGTTTGCATTATAATTTATATCTTATTGCAGTTATTATTATTATTATTATTATTATTATTATTATTATTATTCGGTTCAAGCAGCTAGTTGCTCAGGGTATCAGTTATCATAAAACTATCTACAGCCACATGAACAGATGATAATGTATTTATTTATTGGCTCCTGGGGTTTGGAGAAGAGGAGATGACTATAATTTAGCGAGCGCTACATCTATAATACATGTAATTTAGTTGAACTCTTAAATGTTACCTGCGAGTTATTACTGACAGAAAACACGCTTTAAAATGTAGTTTAAAACAAAACCCAGACAAACATCTTTCAGAAAGCATCAGGGTCTTGACGCATATTAAGTCTACATTCAGTCGTGTGGATGAAGGGAGGACAAATGGCGTTTTGTATCGGGACAAATTTCATTGGCGGTGTCTCATCAATAACTCCTTGGCAGTGAACTATTGAAACAGATCTGATGGCGGGGTGAAACGTCGGTCACCCTGTCTAATATTAAAATATGTCCTCAGCAAGAGAGAGGGAGAGGAGAGAGAAAGGGGGGTGAGGGGTAAAATGGGGGGATGGGGTTGGCGTTGAAGATTTATGGAAATATATATGAAAAAGCAGCTGGATCTGATCTGAGATTTTCCCCATAAAGAGCAATTTCGGGTTTTGATCTATAAATTTCACTTTCTGAACTGGACATTGGTCAAGAACAGCCATTAAATTATAATATGTGGAAATATGTAGAAAATATTATTATTATTATTATTATTATTATTATTATTATTATTATTATTATTATGCGTCAGATTTGGCTGGTCTCCACGAGAGAAACTTTTTTTTTTTAACAAGAATTGCAGCTTTTAAAAACAAAAACAATTTAAAACCAAAAGAAAGATCTAGAAGGTTTCCTTTTGGTTACTGAGTGAAGTGTTAGTGTAGTGTAGTGTTAGTGTAGCTGTAGCCTAGCATTAATTAGCTGCAGTAATAATTACATCATTGCGAGGTCCTCACAAGGATAGTAAGATACGCGTGTGTGTGTGTGTGTGTGTGTGTGTGTGTGTAGTGATACACCATTGAGTCTTTTGCGCTCTCTTTTGCTGCTATTTGTTTGTAAGTCGTCTATATGCACCCTGTAGAACCGAATTTGTGTGACATTCAGACAACCGCAAATTCGCATCTACGGGACTACATGGGCGATTTCTAACCCCTGACTCTGTACAGTGCAGTGTGTTTATATTTAAACCTTCATGAATCATATATTGTGTGTGTGTGTGTGTGTGTTTGTGTGTGTGGTGTTGGAACAGGGATGTGAGACTGGAAGTAGATAAATAGAGGTGTATAGAGGTGTGTAGAATAAGTACATGCATAGAGGTGTGTAAATGATATTTATCCCATTTTGGACATGATTTCAGAATGGGGTTTGGGGGTGTGTGTGTGTGTGTGTGTGTGTTTGTGGGGGGTGGAGGGTGATTGCAGTTTCAGTAACTTTCCTGCCTGCTATAAAACGTTACCCCTGTTGACAGAGTATCATGTTAACTGATCAACACTGATTTTTTTTAAAAAGAAAAAGAAAATGCTCATTGCACAACAATAATCCGCCATTATTATTATTATTATTATTATTATTATTATTATTATTATTATTATTATTATTATTATTATTATTGTTAGCTAATAAGTTAAAGAGTGCCAACATTCCAGATGAGTCTAGAGATGTATTTATTTGTTTTTTAAATCCGAATAGTTTAACACCTACACTTTTTATCTGCAGGATATTTTTATATGTTCATAAATGGTACAAAAGCTTATCCATACTAAAAAATATACATATATATATAAAACAGGCTACGACAGAAGCAGATAATGAATTTCTTTGATGAAAATGATTTAGTAGACTTTAAAAATATTACAGAATCATTAATATATGTGTAGTTCACAATATAATAAATTGACCAAGTGACACAAGCAGGACACAAATGTTTCCTCGGCTTTATTTCTTGCAGAACAGATCTGAGATCCTGCTTTTAAAATGCAACCAGAAATATTTTAAAGAGAATTCCGCCTGCGGCCAATTTCACAGAAATGCTTCTACAAATAAACTGGCACTGTGATTTTTTTTGCGCATAATATTTGAGCGGGTTTGGATGTTGCCAAGAAAATCTTGGCTTCCTCATCCGGGTATTTTGACCCCAGTGTCTGCTATTGGCCTGAAATGAGTCTCGTGATCAAAGAAACTTTGCAGGCTCCGCTTCTGTGCTGGGAGGGGTGGGCTTTTATAGAGCAGTAAAACGACACAAAGAAGGAAAATTTATTTCTTCCCCCTCCCTAAATTAATGATCATGAGCTCGTATTTGATGAACTCGAACTACATCGATCCTAAATTTCCTCCGTGCGAAGAATATTCGCAAAATGACTACATCAGTGCTGAATGTTACAGACGCGCCCGGGACGCCGACTACCAGCAGGAGTTGTTATATCCTCAAAGTGTCACCTACCAGGAGGGCAAATATGAGTGTGAAAGCATTCCCGAGCACGGGGGGCATTTACACGGGGCAAAAATATACACACCTCCGACTTCTGCCCCTGCCACCCAGACAACTGCCCCTGAACTGCCCTCCGACAGCAAAGAGCCCGTGGTGTATCCCTGGATGAGGAAAATCCACTCCGGTGCAGGTAGGCGAACGCGCAAAGCCAGGACCATCTATAGCTGATTTTTTTTCTTTTATTTTCTTTCTTTCTTTTTTATTATTATTATTTTTTTTTTTTTTTTTTTTTTTGCACTGTTTGAATTGGTCATTGTTTAGGACATATCCGTGTTTCCCAGTCCCACTTCATTTTACTGCACATGTTAGTGTTTTCCTGTCCTAACACATCCATTTTATCTTCAAGTTGTAAATGATCTGATCAGCTGAAATCAGATCAGGAAAACACTAAAATGTCCAGTACAGGGGGGAAAATAAAGGAGCACATATAAGCAACAACTCTCATTCTTCTCGTTCCTCCATCTCTCTCTCTCTCTCTCTCTCTCTCTCTCTCTCTCTGTTTATGTTCCCTTCCCTGTTTTACTTTCCCTTTATGTTTGCCATTAAAGCCCACCAGTCACGCTGGCTATGTGATGTTTGACGGTATTAAGAGAGAAATCCTTTGAAGCGACACACACACCAGGCGGATTTACTACCGAGCGTCGGCTATTACACCCGCCATAAATTTTACAGCAGGGCCAATAGACCGGACAGCTTTTTTCAGTTATGTGTGTGTGTGTGTGTGTGTGTGTGTCGGAGGAGGGAAAGTATTTGAAGAGATCCTCAAAAAAAAATCCCAGTGATTAATAATTCAGATCATTCATTATTTGTAGAGTTTAAATAGACAAAGACCAGAGTTCATCTTATGCTAATGCAAATAAAACCGATTCAGAATGAATTAGCATGATCAGAGATATGAATGTGGAGGTTATAACAATTCTGGTGTATTACACGAGCTTTCTGCTTTACAGTATTAATCAGTAGGTTGCCATTCAGGGCAATGGAATGAGTTTAACTCGGATGGAATGAGATTTTATCCTGCTAAAAGAAAAAGTAAATCGTCGTTTAAATTAAATTAGCCATTTCTCGTGGCAGGTCTGTAGAGTGTGTATTACACTGAGGTTCCTAACTTGTAGAAAATGTCAGTTTTAGTGTCTGTGTTGTAAGAGACTGGTCAATAAAACGGGGTCAGTGTGAAGTGAGGTCTCAGGCTGCACTTTATCTGTAGGATGATCACTAAAGTGCACTTACTTTCTGCATTCTTCTAGAAAGGTTTATCAGGCACAAAGCAAAATCCTCCAGGGTTAAATGAACTCGTGAAAGTCCACGAGGACATCAGTGTAATTCAAAATAATCAATTCATAAGGTATCAATAAATACTTTAACTCTTGTATTCTGTTCGCATCCAGATGTCCCGTTTTAATTTTTTTTTACCCATGTTCATTTTTCTTTAACACCAAACTTTAGGCCTGTGTGTTTGGCACATTTTCTGCTCTCAACATGAATAACATGAAAACATTTACCTCCTTTTGGTGAATCTGCTAAAAACACCCTGCTCACTGCTCTGGTCATTTTGACCGGTGATGATATTAATAACTGCTTTTTAGAGAAATAAAACAAATGAATTCACTTTGAGTCAGATCACCTCCATGTCATATTTACACTCACAGCTGCAGGTAGGAGGATCTCCAGGTATGAGAAATGCTTTTGTGTCTCCCATCATCATGGATGTGTATTCATGGTCTGTTATTTTCACATGTATGTTCCGTCTCAGCTGTCCAAAGTCAATATGACCCGTGAGCAGTATCTATTACAAACATCACACAAGCATTAAAGCATTAAAGATAATAAGCATCGTCGACATTATTTCGGTTATTTATAACACATCTGTTAAAAATGATTTTCTTCTTTGCTTTCAGCGAACTCGTATGGCTCGGAACCCAAGCGATCCCGCACCGCTTACACCCGCCAGCAGATCCTGGAGCTGGAGAAGGAGTTTCACTACAGCAGATACTTAACCAGGAGGAGAAGAATCGAGATCGCCAACACGCTGTGTCTGAATGAGAGGCAGATCAAAATCTGGTTTCAGAACCGCAGGATGAAATGGAAGAAAGATCACAGGTTACCCAACACCAAGGTCCGACCTTCATCCTCCTCTTCTTCCTCATCTTCCTCAAACAGTGCAGCGCGAGACCAGGACATCACAAAAATTTAGACTAGAGAGACATTTCAGACATTTCAGACATTTCTCATGGACACCAGAACGCAACAAAACAGCATTTCATCATCTTCCTTTAAATATAATCAAATGTTAATTTATTTGAGCTTATTTATTTTTATTTAAAATTAATATTCATTTAATATAGCTGATTCGTAAGTATTTATTTCCTATTTTCTTTATATTAATACTTGAACAGGACACATTCTGTCCGCCATCCATTTGCCAGCTTGCACTTTGTTACGTATTTATACAATTAAGTTAACTCATCTGTTATTTATGTTGTATTTTTTTCTTACATGTAATGAATCTAAAGATTTTAGCCTGCTGTAATATGGGGCACTTACAGAAAAAACAATAATGTAGTCTTTTTTTTTTTTTCGTTTTAGTGATGCGCTCTGTATATTAGATGGTGATTTTTAACTTGTAGAAAGTCATATAAAATGAACTTGGTGTTATTTTGTGCTGTAAGTGATTGTGGTCAATAAAGTTGTCATGCATCAAATGTGGTCGAAATGCATTTCATAATGTTTGTTTCTTCCCCCAAATAATTTTACAGCAATTTCTCGCGTAAGAAGAACAAATAAAACAAATCAAAGCAAACGCAATTCTGAGCATCTCGGCACTTTTCACCTATTATATGTGTAGCGTTATTAGTGCAGTGTATGTGTGTTTATAACTGCTGAATGATTCCTGATTACAGTTGTATAACGAGTGCATTAGAGCTGAAGAGACAGTGAGCAGCTGTTTCTGGTCGCTCTTCACTTCATGTAAACTCACACACGGAATTCTTCAGGCAGATGATGAGCAGCTCGTGGGTTCAACTGGAGGCCAAGTGTCTTTAGCTAATGGGTGATGACCTTTTCAGAGGCGTTCCCCACCACACAAGCTTTAGTGTGTGTGTGTGTGTGTGTATGTCACGGATGTGAACATCGCTGAGACCAAATAAACATCCAGTATCAGTTTAGATCACAGTACATTTTCTACTGCAAAAAACACTAATAAAATGTCAAACAGAATCCACTTTTAACCTTTTTGTGAATATTCCCATATTTCTGTAGAAATACTCTCAGAAATAAAAGAACCAAACTGTACTGTTTATTGTCGCTGTTGTGGTACCTTTAGTACGTATCTAGGAAATTAGCTTGTGATCCTTAAGGTCCAATTATGTAAATTATTTTTCTTCAAATTATTATTAATTTCCATGTAAAATATTCATACTACAAGGTAGAAAACATGTTGGTTTGATGGCAGCACCACAGCGACCAGGAAAAGTAGATCTGCAGTCTGGTGCCTTTATTTCCGAAAGTGAAGAAATTAAAGAAAGTTACAGTAGTTTTATTTTAAAAACAGCTGGCGTGATTTTCTTAAACATAAAAATATATATTGTAACCCGTAGTACTTAATAAAATGGTCAAAGCCACGGTGTGGCTCGATTTAAATTCCTTTGTGACGAATAGAAAATAGAAAAATAAAATATTTCGTGTGTTCTGAAAGAAAGTAAGGCTTTAGACATAAGCAGGTTTCCTGAGAAATAAATACAGACGGGGTTTTACAGACAGGGCTCTGCTGTAGTGTTCATCACATTTCAACACATTTTCTAGTCCAAATTTAGAGTGCATGTTAGCGGATTAGATGTTAGACACCATAACTGAGGACTAAACATAGACAAAAAAAAAAAAAACGAACGGAAAAATGTATAATTGGCTATATTTAGGTGTCAGGTAGTAACTTGTGTATGTATATAAGCATAGCCTACTGCATGGTGTATGTACCTTCCCCAGATTTTGTGTGTGTGTGTGTCGGCTCGTTTTCTTAAAGGCTCTAACTGCAGTCCCAAGGTGAACTAGAGGTCATCTGGCTATTGAAGAAGAAAAGAAGGGAAGCTATTCTCTGTGTCGCATGTGCGCAGGCGCAGATGATCCACTTCTAATTCTATGAGAAAAGTAAAATGGTTTTGTAAGGAAACATTTCCATGCTGTGTCGGTTTTTCCTGGTCGAAAAGGAGCTGGGAATTCCAGACAAAAGCTGTTTGAAGCTCTGAGTTTTGATTTTGAGTTAAGATTTCGGATTATAGTTTTTAATTATCCAACACATGAGGGATGGTGGATGGTGTCATTGATAATGTTTTTAAAACTAGTAAAAAAAAAAAAAATCAAACTTCAAATTAATAATATATGTAAAGCTTTTATTCACTGCATCATAGTTTCTAAATTAAAAAAGATGATTCACATGAGCTCATGAGGTTTTGTGTAATGAGTGTAAAAGCAAAAATAAAAGATGCTTAGCTATAAAATAATGAAAAATAATCTACTGCACTTTTTACTTTTGCAAAATCATCTTTTGGGAAAAATATAAACAGAGAACTTAATTAGTATTATTGCCAAAGCAAGTTTATTATAATCGAAAGCAAAAATAAATAAAACATAAAAAAAAAAAATAAGGCAAGCGTTATTTCTATTTCTACTGTTTATGACTAGACAAAAGAATTAACGCAGTTATTAATCAAATGTTGAGTCATTTATTTCCAGACAGGATGCAGCTTCAGGCGACTCCATGTTGCTGTCAAGCTATTTAGTAGAAGGTTCAGTAAATTAGGAATGAATAAACATTAAGGTGTAATGTCAGTGCATTTTAAACGTGTGTGTTTTCTGATCTTTGACGCCTCGAGCTCTCGCTGAAGATAATTACCTACCGGGATGCCATAAAGAGACTAAAGCACGCACACACACACAGTTCTCTAAACACAAGACATCGTCTGCTGTGCCTTTCTTGTGGCTAAGTTGGGAAGTTGCACTATGAGTTTCTGTGACTCGGAAATAAAGCCACCAATTCCCTGTGTGAGGAAAAGTGTATCTATTGTCTATTCAATTATAGCGAAGGATCATCCTGAGTTCACTCAGAGTTCACTCCAGTCCAGTCCAGAGCACTGAGAGATCATCCTTTAATCATCTCAAGCCTCAGATTTCTTTTTTAAAAAATGGTGAAAATGAAGGCATGAATATCATGATGTCAGGAAAGTTAAACAAACAAACAAATAAATAAATAAGCAATGCTCATAAATCAAGTCAAAACATGTTCATGTGCTATTAAGATAAAATAATTAGTTCTATTTAGAAATCACATGACAGTAAATATGATATTTATGCAATAAATATTTGAAATAAAAAACATAACATCACTTCGGATTCACCAAAAACTGGTGGTATTAACACTGAAATTCACTGTATTTCATATCAAAAGATTGTTTTTTCCACAAACATTAAGCAGTTTATCTGCTTTATGGTTCGTATGAGAATAGAAAGCAGGGAATATCTATTAAAATGTCTTTTTTTTTTTGTTTATTCATTCAGGATTCAAGAACTTATATGTACAAAGTTTCCTGTACAATGGAATTTTTCATTTGCATGCTCTCATGGAGTCTGCAGTAGTTTTCAAGATAAATAATAAATAAAATGACATCATGTGTTAAAAATCATCAAAAAGCTGTCATGGTCATATTTACCATAAAAACACAATGATTATGAATAAGAAGGATGCGTGAATGTGATTCATGTTTATTTATATTGTGTCTGGACCACACAAAGCTCCTTAATTCAGGATTTCACAGATTTCAGCTCCTAAAAGCATCGAGATCTTAAATAAACATGTAAGAGAAATAGTGAATCATGTGTGACAGCTATAAAGCTGAAAATAAATGAAGTCCATTGGGTGGAAATCTTGAGACAGGTTAAAAGTTCAAGTGGATCAAGTGGATTTATTAGTGAGGAAGAACCAAGTCAATAAAATGACTCGAAAGATGTGGTAGATGTTACATACAGGAAAAACTGAGACTTACAAGGATTCCAGTTCAAATTAATAGGTTATCAGAATTGTTTTCTAACTTTGTTATAGCTGAGAAAATTTATACTTAATGTTTACACACATTCCTACATTTTTGCACATAGTTTTTGTTGCAGCTTAACCTTCTTAGAACCTACAAATAATTATTGAAGGTTCTGATAGAATATTATCTGTGATGGTCTAATTGATATGATAATAATAACAATCTCACACTCTCTCTCTTTTTACTTCTTTCTCTTTAGATAAGATCAGCTGTTTGGGCCATTCTGGTGTAATGAGGATCCAGGCTCTGGACTAGCATCTTGTTCTAGCAAGACATCCATTATTAAAGGAAAAATATCACCAGCCACTGATCAGAGAAGAGAAAACAAGCCATATTAGTTATCCAGGTTACACAGATTAACAAGATCTAGGGATATCAGTAACACGGTAAATCTAAAATACAATTCCACAGGATAGAAAAATGACTTTACATGTTAGCACACAGAGAGATAAGCAAGAAGTTCATCCTTCCATCCTTCAGTATAATGGTATAATAATGTAATATAACCACATACACAGTACATAATTAGTAAATTGATTCAAATCATTCATGTTGCTCCAACATTCTCATTGTTTACGTGACTTTACATGGCAATTGCACACTTGACCTCGAATCAGCATCTTGCACAATGGTGTTTGCATTAATCCACCATCGTGCATGAAAAGAAATCAAACAGTACACTGACACACCTCCATTATATTGCACAACATTTAATACAGTCCTAGACATCAATATTGTATTTACTTTTTATTTTAATATGCACTACCTCAGACTCACACAGTCAGTTTTGCACCAAGACTGTATTTACAGTACACACTTGCTTTTATTTTTACTCTTTCTTTTGTATTAAATAGTGTGTTATTTTGTCTTGTGTGGCATCATTTCGTAACTGAGCGTTGGCCGGATCGCTGCTAAACCGAACAAAAGAATCTTATCTCATCACTAAAGGTAATGCAGTGTGATTGCATTTACAATATCAGAATGAATTGAAAATGAATTATATGTCCACTCTGTCATATGGAGTGGACTGACAGGGCTGGACATCGAGTTTAAATCATTAGCTAACAAGCAACTGAAACTATTTTAATGTCTGATATATTTTATGATTGATAGGATGGACATGTAAATAAAGCTTGGATACGATAAGCAACTTTGTACTTCTTTATGCTTTATGTTCAAAGAACAGATTCAAGGTTTTATTGGTATTGTCTTGGAAAGCAATTTACAAATAGAGACAAATAGATACTCCAAATAGAGACACTTTACAAATGAGAATATATATCAAACTAAACTGCTAAAATTTGCATTTCTACCCAAGATAGACTTTTCAACCTAAATGTAACCATTTATAAGTTCATAGTGGAAGGTTTCCTGCAAATTTGTGCTTGAGAGATTACTGGTCTGTCTCACATCACACTACATTAGCAGTGTATTTAGTGCACTAGTGTGTTTACACTGGCTACTATTAATAGCCCAGTGATGTGCTGAATGTTGGATTGAACATTTCTACAGTGCATCTTGTAACAGCAATGGTAGCTTGTATCATTTTTTAAATAAAGCGCAAACCAGTGATTTTGCTAACAGAAAATTAAAACCAAAACTGTAATTCCTGAGTTTCGCTGTTGTTTAACTCTTTTATTGCGAAACATGCATCTGAAATTTAAATGAGCCAAAAATCCAACAGAATCCAAACAAACACAAGATATCAAATTATACAAAGACAGAATCAGCACTCTCTATTTTAGCTAATCAGGCTAGCTAGCAAACATTACCTAGAATTAAAATCATTGAAGGTACATTTTATCAAAACTTTGGTAGGTTTTTTTAATTGGAAAATGCAAAATTAGCCAGACTAGGCTGCCCACATCAGGTAAATGTTTTTAGCAGCTAGTTTTACAGCAAAGTTAATGATAGTGTATGTTTTAGGCTATGTGTTTTTACAATACACTCACAGCAGCTACAGGACTAAAAGTAAATATTTTCCTAGAATTCAACACAAGCAACAGTACTGAACTATAAAACACAATTTAAAATATTTTACTGCTCTGAACGCAGTATTTTATTGATATTTTTCTACTGAAATTCATTACAGAAGGAGCTTTATAAACATTTAGGTATTAGATAGTCAACTATATACTAGTGTATAGTGTATGAATCCAGTGCATAATGTGCAATTTGAGACACAGCCCTTGTTGACTAACTGAGAATTGATTTCTTTTACAAAAATGGGATTATATATGAAAAGCAGAAAGTGAAGAATCCAGTGAAGTTAAAACATTTGGTTTAGCCGATGCATTTTCAGACTGTAACCAAAACTCAGAACCATCACATCACATGTAGCATGAGAAATTGAATAAAGTTCACTGTAAAGTTGTTTCCACGATACGGTTTTCGATATTATGCATTCTTGGTAAGACAGCTTTACATTTCTTCTTGTTAAACCTCAAAAAGATGATTAGGTGTTCTTCTATTCCTCATGTAAACTTAATCAGAATCAGATCAGCACATGACCAGAAGCACATTTGATCAGATTTCTCTCTCTCTCTCTCTCTCTCTCTCTGTGTGACGGCCGTGCTTCATCACCGCTGAACTAGACGTCGAGCCACCATCAAGCTGAGAAATGAGAATACGATGATGCGTGTTCGGGTCAAAGGTCACACTTTTAGCATCAGGTCAACTGATCAGGGCTTGTAATCTCACCCAGTTTTGTCATGAAGGTGTGAACTTAACACCACCAGCTAATACGCTGCTTTATTAGATAAACAATCCTGAGTACTTATGGAAATGTGCTTTTAATGAGACCAAGAAAAAAAAAAAACAAATTTGAGGCTGCAGGGAAAAAAAAGGTGTGCAAAAGGAAGTTGGTGATATTAATGTTTCAGAGATTTTTTTTAAATAATATGCTCTAATAACACCGAGAATAAAAAATAATAAAAAGGAAGAGCATGAGCAAAAGGAAACATGCTTGGAAGGAAACCAGTGAGGGAGAAAGAAACATGATTAAAAATAAAATTAATTTAGGAGTGCTAACGCAAGAGAGAGATTTTGTTTTAAAAAATAAATAAATAAATAAATATCTAAATTTATCTGAGATATTAAAATGAAATAGAATGAACCATAGCCGTGAAACCACATGGAATTGAATGAATATTTTGTTATTTCTGGCTACAAATGAGTGAGTTAGTATAAATAAATTTCTGAATTTAAGTGTAGTTTTATTCAATTCATTAATATTCAAATTTATGATATAGACTATACATGTTCATGTCTATAAATGTCAGTGGAATTGTATATATATATGTTATAGAGAGAGCAAGAGAAAAGCTATAGTAATAGTCATCTTGGAATTTCTGTTGAAGTGTATAAATATAGAAATATTTCTTTGTGAAATGCATGTATATGTATAAAATGTACACATTTCCATATGCATCTATTTGCGTACATGTCAAATGAATCTAAATTATCTGTCTGATCTGCGCAATAAAGCCACTTTGAGCTAAACTGAATGAAAAGAGAGAGGGAGAGAGAGAGAGAGAAGGGAGACGGCGAGCAAATTGATATTCTGAGCATAAACAGAGGAGCTGCCGTAAGACATTCATCATGTGGAGTGCGTGTAGGAGAGACGCAGTGAGACGCGTGTCCCCTGGACGACCCCGGGAATCTGTCACACGCAAAAATATACGCTTATTATGCAAATGTATAATGTGGTGCTATTGATTGCAGCCTGTAGCAGGCCATTACCACTCCCAGCTGGGACTGTGTGTGTGTGTGTGTGTGTGTGTGTGTGTGTGTGTGTGTGTGAGAATCTACCATTACCATGATGATTTCGTCTGCTTTTTGGTTGCGGATCTGATCATACATCATGGACGAGCAGGACAAATGAAATTAGTTCTAAATCTGTGAAGTCCTGAAGACCACCTGCTCTGCACATTTTACTGTTCTCTTGCTTCTACACTCTAAAATCATCTCATCACCTCACACACCCTTCATGAGGATTAAAATCAGTGTCTTATCCTGGTGTTTTCACAATTCTGAGCTTTTGTGTTTTATTTCTTCATCTCCTGTTATATAAGACGTAGTAACAAACACAGTAAACCTTCTATATTAGAAGAAGTTCATTCTCAATCTGCTTGTTATTTATTATTTTTTTTCTCAGCGTGCAGCATTTCAACTGAAAATGGTCCTCAGCAGGAATCACAATCATGTTTGGACGCTTTAAGATCATCATGCGTCACGAGTTTTTAGTGCACTGCTTGTGTGATGTCATCTTTTTATTGATGATCATTTGCTAGTTTATCAACCTGAACTGTGCAAATACATTTATGGGTTCTTCACTTCCCTTGGAACATTTCCTAATAAGGAAACTGTACATAGAACCTTCTTCCAAAGGAACAAGCCAAGAAAACTGTTTCAAAGAGCTTAAGAGAAGCTATTATCCAAGCTATTCTCTTAGTATAAGATAACATAGCTACGTAATATGTAAGATTTTGTAACAATAGCTAGTCAATTTTAATCACCGAACAACTTCTGGTTAGAAAGCAATAACAATTCAAAGCAGTAAATATGAGGCGGCCTGGAAAAAACAGTCAGAGATTGCTGTAGATTTTGCTGTTCCTGAATTCTGGAAAAATCAGGTTTTGACCAAAACAAATATTTTACCAAAATGACATAAAATAAATGTCAATAAAACATTTTCAACCTTATTTTGGCATCTGGTTGTGTGAAGATCTCTCAAACCTTGCTAGCTAATTGCAATTTTCCTCACAGTTTGATCAGGTTTTTTTCTAGAGTTAACAGAATTAATTCAGTTTGTAATCAGACAGCAGCTGGCAAAATATCAGCAATTCTCCTTCAACAATGCATCATCATCATCAAAACAAAGAAGAGCACACACCCAATGTACAGACAACATGTACAAAAAGTTTAAAATGTTAATAAAAGACATGAAAAAATTGATCCAACAGATCAGAAGTGAGTGAATGGATTAGTGATTATTTTTCTCACTGATGTTAGTGTGAACGGAGATCAGTGGAGTGAAGAGACGGCGATGAGACTTGGGTTTAAATGTTATTTTACCTCACGTGATGAGACAGAGACTGATGTGAATGATGCTGATCCTCAAATTTCACTCATTTAAACTTATACTTTATATTTTTTCTTCCTTTTTTTTCAACAGTAGATGAGGTTATAAATGTAGAGGTAGATGTTGCATCTTTCAGTGGAATGAAATCTTTAACTGTGATTTTCTACCTTTGCTTCTGGTTGAGAAACATAGCAAAGTGAAACATTTCCATTCGGGAAAATCTATAGCTGAACTACATACGAATTTCACCATGTGTAGGTTTTCATAGACGGTCACACACAATAAAATCAAGCAACTCACTCAAGTATTAGTGACATTTTGATCTACTGTGTTTGTTAAATTTTCATTTCGGAAGTCTTAAGAAAAAATACGAACCCTAACTCCACCCCTAACCTTTCTATGTGATTTCATGAGACACAAGTCATGAACATTTCTTATGAGATATTGATGTAATAGCAACAATTAGCTATTTTTTTTTACACCAAGCAAAATTTGTTATCTCAACAAATCAGCATTAGCTAAAAATATTACATGTAGGTACATAAATTTTAGTGAATTTTTTTATAGCCAAACATACTGGTCACATAAGAGACTCAAAAGTTCAGAAAATTAGAAGCTCAGAGCTTCCTTCTGATCTTTCTATTTGAGATAATTGTTTCATTTGGACATTTTGTCTTAAATTACCAACATTTTAGCAAGTGAACTGAATGCACCATTTGCTTCTCACGCAATAAAATCATTCTCTGATGTGAATTCTTTTACTATGACACATTTACACACATTAGTTCTGGAGATCCACAAGAATGCAAGTCAAGTGTGCCAAAATTTTTGTTCATTTTACTGTTTTCACACAGAGCATGAAGAGTCCAATACTGAGATTTATAACTGATCTCAGCTGCTAATGATGATATAGTAACCTATACACATTTCAGTATAATATAGAACGCTACATGAAGTTAAAAAGTGGGCAGTTTTAGACACACCTGCCATCTGCATAAAGACAAAATGCTAATGACCTACAGAATAAAAGCCCCATGCATCAGTTTATGCAACGCTTTTATACACGATGATGAGACAGTAGGCTAATTAGCTGATTGCAAAGCAATGAGAGATTTATTTTGCTGCCACACACCAAATAAACATCCTTAGGTCTGTTGAAGGGCTGCAATTAACAGAGCAGATCAGATCTCATGCTACATCTGAACTCTGAGCAGATTCATTTGAGATTATAGTAATATATACACAGAAAAATACATTAAAAGTTGTGATGTATAGAAATTTCACTAACAGGCATGGATAATATCGTGCATTTTGTATTTCATATTGCAACTGTTCTGTAATTTATATTAAAAATCTTTGGCTTTTCCAAATATAGAAGACACATTGAGGGTTGGAACGGAAACCGATCACCACATGTCTATAATTTGCGAGCTAGCAGGTAAACCTGCCCTCATCTTGTAGTTATGTAAAGCTTTATAAACAAAATAAACCATATATTTCAGTTCACTTCATGATTTCATGCAGACAGCAGCGTTAGCCGCCCTCCATCACAATGCTAACATCAACAGCATCAACTCAATCACGTGTCTATTAGGTTTCTTGTGGGGTTTTTGCACTGTTTTGGGATGGAAGACATTGTTTTCATTTTAATCCTGTTCAGTTTCAGTGTTGTCAGTTGGAGTGTTGAAGGTGTCTGATCAGAAGAGTTGTTTTAAAGTGAATTAATTAAACATATATTGCTCATTGCTGACATTAATGAACTTTTCATGGCTAAACTAAACATTGTGAAGCTATTAAGCGACTCAGTTTTGTGCAACAAACCAACAGTGACATTTCTCCAGAGGAAGGCATAGCTCAGAAAAGCTTTGAGAATAAAATAGAGAACCTAAAATAAACAGAAATCATCTGAAAGCCTGTGCCCATGTTCTCATAAGTGCCACTAAAAGCTCCTAGCTAAGAATTTCTCCTTAAAACCGAGTCACTAAACTGCTGAGTTAGAAGTAATGATGTCATTAACAAACCTGTTGTTTATATGAATGGATGTGAGCAGTAATTGGCTGATGAAGTGAACTGATTAATTAAATCCCATTTAACAATGTTCTATAAAATGCAGCCATGTTGTGGGGAAAATTAAAATGGCAGCAATTTCATTCATGAACATAAAAATCAAACAAACATTCAAATAAGTGTAAATTTTTCACTAAAATTCTACACTAATGAGGAGAATTAAATTTAATTCACAGTTAACAATCTACATTGCAGACTAAACCAGTAGACCTAAATAAAGGCTTCCTGTGAATATTTAAAAGAAAACCAGGGGTTTTTTTCTTCCTAAATGATTGTTTCTGGTTTGGAGAGGAAGTTAAATGTTTGATATAAAACAGGTTTGCTCCTGAGCTCAGTTCAGCAGTGATTTAAACTTTAAACTGCATTAATACTCTTAGTAATATTCCCACAACTGGGACAATATCTTCTAAAAATCTAATTGTAATTAAAGATTCATTTTAAACTATAAACTTAACACTGTGCTGATTGTGCTGTTAAATTCCAACATTTTTCCAACATCAGGATTATTTCTGAATTCATCTCAATAACAGTGGAGTCTGTGGAACGGAATATTTTAAAAATAACTTTATTAATACTTTTAAATTAGGTTTAGGTTCTGCAACAAGCACTAATGTTTTTATAAATTACTCCTAGACTGAAAAACTCTGTCTTTAATGCTTTCATGCATAAATTTTAAAATATATCCCAATTCTTTACTAATTAAAATATCATGTGATTTGACTGTAAAATATTATGTGCTATATAAAAAAGGAATGTGCAGGAATACCATGAGTAAAGAAAAAGGATTAAATATATTTGGAAAACAAAATCCACTGTAGCTTACTTAAAAACTAAAAATATTTAGGTATAAATTTTTACAGGTATAGAAAATATTTTTGTGGATCAAAGTATAGCAATATTCTTGACATGTACAACATGGATGCAGTTTAAGTTTTTAAAAAAACTACTACTTTCAATTAAAAATAAATTGATTGAGATTTTATATAGAATATAAAGGTAGAAAAAAAAGACATGATGCCTTGAGTCTAGGCAGCAACAATGAGCTGAAAATTTTGGTCTTGCATCTCCTTTAAAAATAAAAAAATTTTGATTTACTTTATCTCTAAGTTTGGACCCTGTGCATGAAAGGGTTAAATAAATAAATAAATGATTTTCTCTTAAAGCTGCACATTGTAGCTTTTTCTATTTTGTTTTTTTTTTGTGTTGTTTCGTTTTTTTGCTTTTTTTAAAATCAGCCTTTCTCCCAGGAAGCTCATCTTTATCTGAAACGTTATCAAGAGTCTCTGCTTTCTTCCCTGTTTTTATCTGTTCCTGTTGCACTTTGGCCACGCCCCTAATCATCATTTTCACCTGCGGCTAGTTTGTCTCAGGTGTGTGGGGTTGTAATCCAGCTCCGTTTAGAAAACTCTCAATTATCCCCCCCAAAAAAACAAACAAACAAAAAAATGCAATAAATATAATGTTTAAAAAAAAACATTTATTACAAGTGTACAAAAAAAAATATTTTTTTTAAATGACAAAATTCTTAAAAAATTTAAACATTGCTTTTTATTAGCATGAGTCTTAACAAGTTTTAGAATTAATAAAACACAGTTAAGTAATAAAAAAAACAACCTGTATTATACATTTTAAAAACAACACTGTTTTTATTTAAAATGAGCAATTTATATAACATATTTAAAAGATTCATTTTTACTAGCATGCTTTTCACTAGCTCTGAAAGCACTAAAATAAAGTTAGCTAATAAACATGTTTAAAAGATTTTCAGGTAAGCTAATACTTTTACTTTTAACATACAGCAGGTAAAAGTGCAGTTTATCAGCATCAGCATCAGCATCAGTCCAAGTTTCTGTAGGAGGAAAATTTAATCCGCATCGGCGTCATAACTGTAACTGTGTGTTTCAGCAGCTTAATAAATCTGATGCTAATAACTACAATGTTAGAATTTACTGCAATCACGAGCTTAGCTAAAGGTTAGCATACAAGCTGCAACGTTTTTAAATACTTCATCTAAAACATTAGCGTAATTAAGAACTAAAACTGAGAAAATCACTTTTTATAGCATATAACACACTGACAGTATTCTTAGCACATATTTCTAAATGTTTATAATCTTCATGCTAGTCAGCTAGCTAAATATGCTAAGATTATGAATGAATTATTAGATTATAAACATTTAAAAATGCCCTAGCACATATTAGCTAGCTGGCTAGTTAAGTGAGGATTTATAAATATGGATTTCAGAAATCCTGTCAGCTTAGCTCATGTTTAGCTAGCTGGCTAGCATGACGATTACAAGCATTATAAGATAAGCTAGCACAGAGAGGATTGTGTGAATGTTAACGAATACTTTAAAATATTCTCAGAAGTCTTGTTAGCTGGCCATAATCTTCACTGTTAACGCTAGTCAGCTAGCTAAATGTATAATCTTCACTTCTAACGCTAGTCAGCTAGCTAAATGTATAATCTTCGCTTCTAACCCAATCAGCTAGCTAAATGTATAATCTTCAGTTCTAATGTTAGTCAGCTAGCTAAATGTATAATCTTCACTGTTAACACTAGTCAGCTAGCTAAATGTATAATCATTACTTCTAATGCTAGTCAGCTAGCTAAATGTATAATCTTCACTGTTAATGTTAGTTAGCTAGCTAAACGTATAATATTATCATATATTAATGTGTATAATATTGTTTTTTCACACACATTTTCATCACACACACATTTACATGATTTAAAAGAGCCAAAGGTCTTAACCTTAAGAAAGATAAATGACACCTTCAGTGGCTATTCAGCACATTTCTGTCCACACACACACTCACTCACTCACACACACACACACACACACACACATCGCTAACTACACACTCGCTGATCTAACACTGCTCACATTAATCGCTTCTGCTTCAGTGACCTGCATGGCTGAGTGCTGATTTAGTCATTTATTAAAAAATTCAAAGTGGTGTGTGTGAGTGTGTGTGTGTGTGAGTGTGTGTGTGAGTGTGAGTGTGTGCGTGTGTGTGTTATCCTAATGATTGGCTTTATATGTATAAAATCTTAAATATTTGCAAACTGATCAAAACAATTGAATCACTTTTTCCACTTTCTCCAAAATCAGACTCAGATGGGGGCGTGGCCTAAATCAGACTCAGATGGAGGCATGACCTAAATCAGACTCAGATGGGGCATGGCCTAAATCAGACTCAGATGGGGCATGGCCTAAATCAGACTCAGATGGAGGCATGACCTAAATCAGACTCAGATGGGGCATGGCCTAAATCAGACTCAGATGGAGGCATGACCTAAATCAGACTCAGGTGGAGTCGTGGCCTAAATCAGACACAGATGGGGGCGTGGCCTAAATCAGACTCAGGTGGAGGCGTGGCCTAAATCAGACTCAGATGGAGGCATGGCCTAAATCAGACTCAGATGGGGCGTGGCCTAAATCAGACTCAGGTGGAGTCGTGGCCTAAATTAGACTCAGGTGGAGTCGTGGCCTAAATCAGACTCAGGTGGAGGCATGACCTAAATCAGACTCAGGTGGAGGCATGATCTAAATCAGACTCAGATGAGGCGTGAACTAAATCAGACTCAGATGGGGGCGTCACCTAAATCAGACTCAGGTGGAGGTGTGACCTAAATCAGACTCAGGTGGAGGCGTGGCCTAAATCAGACTCAGGTGGAGGCATGGCCTAAATCAGACTCAGATGGGGGCGTGACCTAAATCAGACTCAGATGGAGGCGTGATCTAAATCAGACTCAGGTGGAGGTGTGACCTAAATCAGACTCAGGTGGAGGTGTGGCCTAAATCAGACTCAGGTGGAGGTGCGACCTAAATCAGACTCAGGTGGAGGCGTGGCCTAAATCAGACTCAGATGAGGCGTGAACTAAATCAGACTCAGATGGGGGCGTGACCTAAATTAGACTCAGATGGAGGCGTGACCTAAATCAGACTCAGATGAGGTGTGAACTAAATCAGACTCAGATGGGGGCGTCACCTAAATCAGACTCAGGTGGAGGCGTGGCCTAAATCAGACTCAGCTGGAGGCATTACCTAAATCAGACTCAGATGGAGGCATGGCCTAAATCAGACTCAGATGGGGGCGTGACCTAAATTAGACTCAGATGGGGGCGTGACCTAAATTAGACTCAGATGGAGGCATGATCTAAATCAGACTCAGATGGAGGCATGACCTAAATCAGACTCAGATGAGGCGTGGCCTAAATCAGACTCAGGTGGAGGCGTGGCCTAAATCAGACTCAGATGGGGGCGTGAACTAAATCAGACTCAGGTGGGGGCGTGGCCTAAATCAGACTCAGGTGGAGGCGTGGCCTAAATCAGACTCAGATGGGGGCGTGGCCTAAATCAGACACAGATGGGGCGTGGCCTAAATCAGACTCAGATGTGGGCGTGGTCTAAATCAGACTCAGATGGATTAAAGATGGATAAAGTTCGCGATTGTCTAAGCAAATTTAACGTACGTGATCCAGAGATACTCATCACTCTGAAACTCTGTGTATCAGAAGTAAATGCAGGTAAATAAACGTTCTGCTTTCAACCAGTGAAAACACACCGCACTGATTATATTAGTGAATAATTACACAAACATGTTTGTGATATAATTTGATATAATTGCTGAATTAGCTGAAATTAACACTCAGCACTTTTGACCTCGTTGTAATTAGCGTGGAGCGATCATGGAGAACGACGCGACGTTTCTGTGATGCTAATGACTCACACGATGCAGCGTAATGAAGACGGAGGCGACCGTGATTAACACCGAGCGAATAAATAAAGCGTTAATAAAAACAGAAGCGGACGAGGACGGAGGAAGAGGAGAGCGACGACGATTCAGGATGATGGACTCAACCCTCAGGACGGAGCAGTCTCAATTCATCCGAATTCAGTGATATGATAAATTGTTTTTTGTTTGTGTCCATTATTATTATTATTATTATTATTATTATTATTATTATTATTATTATTGTTGTTGTTGTTGTTGTTGTTATATGTGTGTGTTTAATGTTTAATGTCTGTACGTTTTCCCTGCTATTTTGAGTGACCAGCGATTAAGTGATGGATGACGTCTTTTCTGTAAATAAATAAATAAATAAATAAATAATACATCAGAGGAAAATTTATTGAACATGCAGCACTTTTGATAAGAAAACACTTAAGGAAATTACACACACATCCTCGAGCTAATTCATCTTCTATCTAACAAGGCAGGAACATTTATTATGTTTAAAGCACAAAGCAATCCATTATCCATCTCGGCTACTCACATGATTTATTTTTGTTCTCGTCTCCTTTTAAAAACGCCGTTTAAAAGCCCAGCGGTGTATTTATATATCATATCTGCGTTATACTCTACAGTCTGGTTCAAATACAGTACAAATTTAACATTTTATTCAAAAATACAATGAAAAAAAACACTAAAATGTAGTTAATATACCACTTAAAATATCACTTTTCAGTCTCTTTTCTCCTGAATATAATATAAGAAGCTGATTATTTTCCTACAACAGCACATCACTAAGTGCTTTATTCCTCTTGTACCACAGCAATTTACCAACAGTTAAACTGTGTTATTTGTTAGAGAACACGTCATACTTTTTAACCATTTATAGTTACATTTAATATTCGGTGAAACAAGTTAGTTCCTGTTGTCGCTTACGTTATAGCAGCTATAAACACTCGTTCCCTCACCAGCCTCCCTTTATTCTCTCTCTTCAAGTTAATAAGACAAAAAAACCTGCAGCTTGTTACGCATGTTACCGAGAAACCGCAAAGAAGCGTAAACTCCTCTGACCTGAAGACGTCGGAAAACTTAAAGTTACAGCTTTACCTCTGACTGTTACAAAGCACTGACACTGGAGACTCCTTCCATCAATGTTACATAAACATCTTCTTACATATCAACAATTGCACACGTTTTTAATTATCAGTCAACTGTCAATGAGCTGTTACTATAGAAACGATAACGTATCAGAGTGAGTGCATTAATATAAACCTGCGCTACTGTCAGAGCTGCTGTTATAGAAAACTAATCAACACCTTCTGACCAATCAGAGTCCAGAACTCAGCTGCAGCGCTGTGATGTCAGTGATAATAAATAATAAACAAATCTTCCCATTTTTAGAGAATAAAGTGATTTAATGTTAAAAATCCAGTAAAATTCACATTTACACTTAAAGACAGAATTATAAAGATGTGAAACATTCAGTAGAAATAAAATGGAAATAATTTTATCTGTAAATAATTCTACACTAATAAATGCAGGAAATTCTTCATTTAAAGTAATAAATTATTTTTGTGATTATTTTAGATTTTTTTCCTGCATGCATTTCTTCACTTCTCCACTAATAAAGAATAATGATCCATCATCCCTCTCTCCATCTCTCTCACTCTCTGAATTACCCCAGTTTTATCCCTTTCTTTCTTTCTTTGTTTCTTTCATCTTTTTCTTCGACCCTTTCACAACATTTTTCACTTCTTTCTTTGTATTACATGTTGCTTTGAATATTTCTTTTTTCAATTTTTTCTTTTCTGTGTCTTTTCTGTCTTTTTTTACTTTCTTTTTTCTTTCTGTTGTCTTTCTTTGCTTCATTATATTGTTTCTTTCTTTTGTCTGTTTTTGTTACATCTTTCTTTCTTCCTATCCTTCTGTTTTTTTATTCTTTTACATCTTTTTCTTACAATCTTGCAATTTTTTCACTTTTTCTTTCTTTCTTTCTTTCTTTCTTTCTTTCTTTCTTTCTTTCAGACATTGTAATGTCATCTCTTTTTGTCTCTCATTCTCTCTTCCTTCACTTTTTCTTTCTTTTCACCATATCTCATCCATTTTCTCATCCTCTCCAGACCATCTCCATCTCTTTCACTCTTTTCCTGTCTTGTTTTCCCTGTCACCTTTCACTCCATCTCTTTTTTTCTTTCTCTTTCTCTCCATCTGTTTCCTCTCACTTCCTGTCTACTTTTACCAGTTCCTTTTTTGTGTCTCAGCCATTTCTTCATCTCTTCCCTTTCTTTTTTCCTCTCACTCCTTCTCTTGCCATCTCTTTTTCTGTCATTTCATCATTTCACCATTCCCTTCTCTCACGCTCTCTCTCTCTCTGTCTCTCTCTCTCCATCGACCACATTTCTCTCATCCTCTCCCCCTCTCTCTGTTTCTTCCTTTCACCATCTCATCCCTTTCTATCCATCTCTAACCTTCTCCCCATTCCCTCATTCTCTCTCTCTCTCTCTCTCTGTGTGTCTCTCTCTGTCTCTCTCATTTTTTTCATCTCCACCCGTCTCCATTCATCACGCTTTTCTCTCTAATTCTGCTTTAATAACCCAGAGCTTTCATTTATCACAGTATTGAAGAGCGTCAGGTCATCCAGAGGTCACCGTCGCAAAAACACACACACACACACACATACACACACACACACACAAAGCATGAAGGAGGAATGCAGAAGAAATAGAAATATTTAGAAACAGTTCACGAATTAAGACTTTAATGATGATCACTTTAAGGCAGTTTTAAAACAACCTGAATTACATCAACACACACACACACCCACACACCCACACAGTGTGAAACACACAGACACACACACACACACACACACACACACAGCGTGAAACACACAGACACACACACACACACACACACACACACAGCGTGAAACACACAGACACACACACACACACACACAGCGTGAAACACACAGACACACACAGACATACAGCATGAAACACACACACGAGGCAGAAAGGCAGACCAAATGTGTGTGTGTGTGTGTCTGTGTGTGTGTGTGTTTCACACTGTGTGTCTGTGTGTGGGTGTGTGTGCATGTGTGTCTGTGTGTTTTATGCTACGTGTGTGTGTGTGTTTCACACTGTGTGTCTGTGTGTGGGTGTGTCTGTCTGTGTGTCTGTGTGTTTCACGCTATGTGGGTGTGTGTGTGTGTGTGTGTGTGTTTCACGCAATGTGGGTGTGTGTGTGTCTGTGTGTCTGTGTGTTTCACGCTATGTGTGTGTGTGTTTCATGCTGTGTGTCTGTGTGTGGGTGTGTGTGTGTGTGTGTCTGTGTGTTTCTCTCTGTGTGTGTGTGTGTGTGTTTCTTTCTGTGTGTCTGTGTGTGCGTGTGTGTCTGTGTGTTTCACGCTATGTGTGTGTGTGTGTTTCATGCTGTGTGTCTGTGTGTGCGTGTGTGTCTGTGTGTTTCACGCTATGTGTGTGTGTGTGTTTCATGCTGTGTGTCTGTGTGTGTGTGTGTGTGTGTGTGTGTGTGTGTCTCTTCACAGCAGACGGCGGCTCTCCCTGGCAGTTATCGAGGCTGATCAGGTTAACTCTCGCTCCTGTAGCGTTCAGCGTCGTGTTCAGACCTGCTTTCAATTTCATCACTAAACACTAAACACTACACTATTTATATTATAATTAAATAAAATATTTATTAAATACTTCATATTTAGCATCAGAATGTCACAATGACCTGAGCATCATTTCTGAATTACAGCTAGAAAAATATAATAAAAATAATAATTGTAAATATTTACAGATTTATTGGGATTTTAATATAAACTGTACAGTTGATTTTTATAAAATACTCAATTAATATTTTTAGTCAAAACTTCATTAATGAAATTTATGAAATAAATATAAAATTAGAAAAAATTAAATAAAGAAATAATGCAACAGAAAAAATACCAAAAATAGAAAATATAATTATTAAAGAAATAACTTTTTGTTTTACTATTTATATTTGAAATCCCAACAAATATTTATTACATTTATATTTTACTAAATTAATATTTTTATTACACCACTATCAGAACGTCAGAACAACAAAACAGAGCTACAGAAATATAATCAATTTATTTATTGTAAATATTTATAGATTTATTGAGATTTTTATGTAGATAGTGTGATTGATTTTAATAATTAATAATTTTATTACACTTTGTTTCTGTCAGAATGTCAAAATGACTTGAAATAATAAAAATAAAAATATAAAATTAAATAGAAAAAATTACAGAAACAGAAATAGAAATATAATAATTAGAGGAACTGAACCAACAACAAACTTCTGATGTTGAAAAAAAAAACATTTTTAATTTTTAAGTTTTGAGTCTTTTTTTTTTCTTACAGAACGTGTCAGTGTTTGAAGCAGGATTCATATAAAAACAGAGAAATGTTAAAAATGAATCTAATCGTAACAAAATGAACAGATTTACTCGGACTAGATTTAATAAAACGTCTCTTATTATTATAACGAACGAGTTTGACGAGCCGTGACGCACGGAAATATAATACAGAAGAGACTCCGCCCACTTTCTTTATAAAATATTTACAGTTAGCAAATACAAAAACTATAAAACAGTTCACACTCGCAGTGTTTATTATTTATTTATTTATTATTATACACTCGAGTGAAACAAATAATAATAAAATGTAACGATGAAGAGTTCACTCAGCACAGAAAAGAAAATATCTCTTTCTCTCCATCTTTGTTTTCTTTCTTTACAACTTTCTGTTGTAATTTTTTTCTTTCCATCTTTCTTTCTTTCTTTCTTTCTTTCTTCTATTACGTCTTTCTGTTGTGATATTTAGTTGTTTATTTAGTTCTATTTTAATTTTCTTTCTTTACCTCATTTTCCCCCATTATGTCTTTCTGTGTTTCTTCCCATCTTTTTTGTTTCTTTACATTTCTGTTGTAATTTTTCTTTCGTTCATTCTTTCTTTCTGCACATCTCTCTGTTGTGATTTTTCTTTACTTTTTTGTTTCTTCTTTCTTTCTTTCTTTCTTCCCTTCTATTATGCCTTTCTGTCTGTTATGTCTTTGTTTCTTTGTTTCTTTCCATCTTTCTTTCGTTCTTTACATCTTTCTATTGGAATTTTTCTTTCTTTCTATCTCAAATAAACTGCAGTAACTGAGTATTTTAGAAAAGAAAAAGAGAAAGATAAAGAGAAAGATTTTGTAGCTTATTAAAGGAGCAATTCAGCCAAAATAAAACGTATGCGATGTTTCTCTTTACTCCGAGTTTAGTCGCTCGGTCGAGACGTGTTCGCTGTGTGAAGTTTGTTTCTTTTGTTTTGTACTGAAGCTACAAGGTTAATGCTGCTAACAGGTAATGGAAGCTAATAGTCTCCAGATTAGCATCATGTACTAAATATATATAGATATAGACATATATACTGTACATATAACAGCGTGGTAGTTGTGTATAGTCAGTCGTCTGATTGACTATATTTGAGATAAAGGACGCACTGAGTGTAGTGTACTTTATATAAAACAATATATACAAATAAAAACATTCTGTAAGTGTTCAGTCACTTGGTGAGCAAACCCAACACCCCTATCTGCTCTAATTTGGTTCGAGCCACAGAAGCCCAGCCCTTATTGGCCAGCGGGTTCCTGGGTGAAGGATGCATGATTCCCTCCACCTTCACTTCCAATCCGGCTTCGGCGAGGCCGCGCCGGGCTCGCTGCTCCGCCACCTTGCCCACTCCGATCACCATGGAAACGCCGAGGGCACGTACCACTTGGCACAGCGTGGCATCGCAGTGGCTCAGCAGCGCGGCGCGGTCTTCAGCGGGTATCTCGGGGGGCGTCACGTTCTTCCCCGACTCACTCATGAACATCAGCGGGCACAGGTTATAGACGAAACAGTGACAGAAAAAGTGTTCTGGTTCTCCGCAGAGCTCCTGGAAGAAACTCCAGAACCGCGCGCCGCTCACTTCACTCTGAGGGCACAGAAAGCCTCTGATTGGACGTTTCGGATGCTCGTTAGGAGGACGACCCACCTCACCGGAGATCTTCAGCCAATCACGCACAGCCTTTACCTCACCAAACGGAACCTGAAAAGGAGAATTAAAATAATAATAATAAAATAATGATAAAATACTGAGTGATGGAGCAGAGTTACTGTTACCACCCTGAAGTTGATTATTTTCCTACAACAGCACAACCCCAAGTGTTTCATCCTGTTTACAGCACAGCACTTTGACTGAAAACCATTTCAATACTTTTAATTAATTAAATAATGACATATTGTAAAGAGTAAGCTCTTCTGTCCTGAGAACTTAAAGTTCCAGCTTTACTGTCACAAAGCGCTGACACTGGAGACTCCTTCCATTAATGTTAAATAAACTTCTCCTTACAGAGAACTTCACCATGTCGACAATTACACATGGGTTTTTAATCCATCTATTTTCTGTTCTATAAATCCTGACTCCTTAACAAAGGAAAATAAACATTTAAATATAAATGAAGACATCATCATTAAATATCTAAACGTTATTATTTATAAAGAAGTGTATTAAAGTATTATTAATGTATAACTCATTAACATCTGTAAGAGATGAAGAGATTGTCGTACTCCGGTCTGCGCCATGCCGAACGGTCCCGGGTTCATCCCCAGGAACAGGACGCTCTGTCCGCTGTGGCAGTATTTCTCAGCGTAGAGACGGTGCGTGTCCCACGCGTACTCCAGCGGGTTGTACACATAACGCACCGGATCCCTAAAGGTCAAAGTTCGCAGACGAGCGCTGAGTTCCAGCTCAGCCTGGAGAAACTGAGCCACCGCTGGGGAGCAGTCTGGGAAAAATCCATCTGGGTTTGAGATGATTTTCTCCGCCTGCTGTTCCTCCTCCTGAGCCGAGTCTCCTTTATCCAACCTGCAGGTGATAATAAACAACTGGATTTAATCTAATCAATCATTTATAAAATGCTTATACACATGTTATAGATATAGATATAGTCATTATTACAAACAATGAAATTGGAATTTTCAAGCTAGAAAAACAGCAATCATTCTAATCATCAACACCGACGCTAATCTTTAATTAACTTTTTAAATTTTTATTTATATTTCTAATCATCTGAAGTTTACTTGTTTGTATTTCAAGGTAAAACACAGTCCATCTTCTATAAAGTCCTTTCCTAAATCACTTCTCTCAGGTAGAAACTGGAGTGTGTGTATAAATATATATATATATATGCAGGGTTTTACAGTAAGCACCAGGTGCCTGTATTAGATAAGATGCAGAAACTAGAAAAGTTTACAGCAGAAAAGGTTACAGCAGAAAAGTTTACAGAAGAAATGTTTACAATAGAAAAGTTTACAGTAGAAATGTTTACAATAGAAAAGTTTACAGTAGAAATGTTTACATAGGAAAGTTTATAATAGAAAAGTTTACAATAGAAACATTTACAGCAGAAAGGTTTACAATACAAATGTTTACAATAGAAAAGTTTACCACAGAAAAGTTTACAATAGAAATGTTTACATAGAAAAGTTTATAATAGAAAAGTTTACAGTAAAAAAGTTTACAATAGAAAAGTTTATGATAGAAATGTTTACAGTAGAAACGTTTATAATAGAAAAGTTTACAGTAAAAAAGTTTCTTTCCTCCTAAAACAGACGAGTGAGCTATTTTTCCCCAGGCGCCTGCTGGTTACCGTAAAACAGAAGCAGAATGGGCTTGAGTGACAGCTCACACCAGAATACCGGCCTGAAAAAGTTCCTCATTTCGCTGAAAAAGTGCTGTTTCAGCCTATTTTTGGTCAAAATTTTTCAGTGGCAATTTTAGTAAATATATTTAACTGATGTTTACTATGTACTTCTCTAATGTTAGCTAAGTGGAACACACACATAGATGTTATTTCATGTTCAAAACTTTCTCCATTTACCGTAACAGAAAGCGAGTCTGTGATGTGAGCTGAGAGGAAGGGGGCGGGGCTTCCAGCTATGTCAGTCAATAACACCTACACAACTGTCAATTATTCCAGATTCAAATGCTGATTGGTTCATCTGCTGTTTTTATTCATGAGAAAAAAAGTCTTTGCATATCTTCGAGTAACAACCACAGCAGAGTACTCTGATGTTAAAATGGGGCGCTTCTACGCAAAACGCTTACGATACGGACGATGCGACAAACAGATACGTGAATAAATGGATACTTTCCTATGATACGTGATATGTATGACAAGAGGTGCGTCTCAATCAGCTCGCTAGTTCAGTACCCAGGGCCCTGATCAGGGAGGCGGCCATTTTAAGTGCTGTCTCAATTGCAAAATCCTTCCAGTGCACTGGAACATTCGCTCACTAAAAAAATCCCACAATGCACCGCAAAAACCCGGGAGCATCGACGCTCACTACGTTCCCTTACAGGAAATGATGTTATGTTTTCTGAAGCCTCTCAGCTCAAAAAAAATGGCGGACGAACTCTCAGTCAACTTCGTCTACAAATATAAGTAGCTTGTTATCGTTGTTGTGGCTCTCAAATGATTACTTACGTTTGTGATTTTAACTTTATTTGACGTTCTGTATACGGTGTGTTTGAGTCTAACGACTTTTAAGTGTTTAATGATTTAAATAAATCCACTAGCGAGCCTATGATCCTGCTTGAAGCTCCTTGACAGAAACGCATGCGATTAAGCTAATAAATTTATATGATGTATAACGTCAGAAAGATATCGGTCCTGCCTGTTGGTGATAAAGGCCAGTGGTGACGTTTTACATCGCGAGTACGTCGTTTGAGTCATCAGCGTCACAATTGAGTCATCAGCGTCACAATGTGTAGTGAGCCAGGGTCCTAGTGCACGAACTCGCGTACACGATCTACTGATTCACCACCGAGGGAGCTAGCGAGCTGATTGAGACGCTCCCTGAGATATAAAACATCCAGCAAAATAGCTGCATTGCATTTAAAAGAATCTGTGAAAAAAAAACTGTTTTTAAAGCTACTTTTAAAGACGTCTGAAATCACCAAAATGTAAAAATGTTAAAGATTCGATACAAAATTTTAACATCAAACTATTTTTAACACATCAGCAGCATCCAATCAGTTTCTACGTATAATTGTTTTGTTTATAAATTATAAAGAGATATCATGATATATTTTGAAGAGTGTGACATAATTACCGTGACAGAATTTATCACAATATTGATATTAAATCATTATTACGCCCAGCTCTAGCAGTTTTATTAGATTATAACCTAAAGCATAAAATGCTTCATTGTGCCTTTTTGTGAAAATTAATTTCCACTACCACCACCATGTTTCTTTTACTCATATCTCTGGTGCATAAAATCACAGGAATGTAATGTATTTTACAGAATACTGATGTGATGGTTTTCATATGACTCCCTACTTCCTGTATAAGTGAACTACAAAGTGTACACTCTGTCTAGTGCACTATAAATATACAATATAGACGTTTGGGATTCAGCCCCAAACTGACATAACTAGCAATAAATAAATATGTTTATGTGCAAGAAAGCTTCAAAAGCCTCACTATGGTATTTCCAGGAAATGTTTTATCTCCTAATATCTTTAAAACCCTCTGAGCTTTTCCAGTGTCGTAAATAACAAAAGAGCTGCAGTGCTTCCGGAATAAACGCGTTTATTAGACGCATAATCAAAACTAGTGGAATAAAACAGAAAAGCAAACTTCATGCTCTTTTTGTCGATTCATATATTTGGGTATTTTAATGAACGGATATACAAAAAAAAATCCTTTTTACCTCGGAAGATCATTGTGTCCTAGCATTGTCCGGTAGCTTTCCGGCAACAAAGAGACTTTAGAGCCGTGGTGCATTCTGGGATGTGTAGTTTTTTTGTTTTGTTTTGTTTTGTTTCTTTTTAAACAGACAATTACCTCGTAAAACACGTCGTTCAATTCGATTTTTAACTCGATTAATTTGATTACAGGTTCATTTGGAGAGAAAACTGTGAGGAATTTCACACCACAGGTGCATCATATCAGAATTAGAAGCACTTTATTTGCCTAGCATGAGTAACAGGAAAATCTGACTAGCACATTCAACACATATCATGTATATGACTATACAAATAAAAGTCTATAGTCTATAAAAGTTATATCTTCATCCCATTACATCCTTCTATACGTAAACAACATGAAATGTTTTAATGAAGTGTATTAGCGACATAAACATGTTACAAAACAGACATGTTAAATGTGAACAACAGACATCGTCACAAAGCAGCTTTACAGAAATAAATATAATCAGAATATAAGTTTTAAATTTATAATTTTATCCCTAATGAGTGAGCCAGAGGTGATGGTGGTGAGGAAAAACTCCCTGAGACGACATGAGGAAGAAACCTTGAGAGGAACCAGACTCAGAAGGAACCCATCCTCATCTGGGTGACGCCGGATAGTGCGATTATAAATCATTCCCTTCTATAACTGTGTACTACATGGACAAATAGTGCAGTTGTGTAAACAAGAGAATTCATCATGGTTTTCACAGATGATTGAGAACTGACAAAAATGACAAATGAGAGCTGACAGGTACGAGTGACGCTGTAAGGAGATGTTCATTTAACAGTTATGGAAGGAGTCTCCAGCGTCAGTGCTTTGTAACAGTAACACGTAAGTCTCACTTACATTATAGCAACTATAAACAGTTGTTCTCTCACCAGCCTCTCTTTTCTCTCTCTCTCTCTCTCTCTCATCTCTGTCTGTCTCTCATCTCTCTCTATCTTCACTCTTTCTCTTCTTTCTTTCTCTTTTCTATCTCTCTCTCATCTCTCTCATCTCTCTCTCTTGTCTCTATCTTCTCTCTTTCTCTTCTTTCTTTCTCTTATCTCTCTCTCTCTCATCTCTCTCATTTCTCTCTCTTCTCTCTTTCTCTTATCTCTCTCATCTCTGTCTCATCTCTCTCTATCTTCTCTTCTTTCTCTCTCTCTCTCTCTCTCTCTCTCTCTCTCTCTCGTCTCTCTCTACATGAGGAAGAAACAGTGAGATTACAGTGAGTATCAGTAGAGATTTCAGTGGTGTGAATGCTGGAGTTCTCTGTAGTGGAAATTATTTACTTACTTAGTCAGTATATTAGTTCGTAATTAATATTTGAGGTTTGAGTAGAATCATGCAATGATTTTTTCGAGATGAGCTCTCAGGATCGTCATCATCATCTTCCTCCTCAGCTGGACACTCGAGCTGTCAATCCAAATCTCACTAGCCAATGAGAGTAAATCGCTGTTAAGCCCCGCCCACACTAGAGGTTTGTGGCAGAATGTCGAATGTAAACTCGTGGAGTGAAATGAAAACTCTTGCAGCGCTTTCATAAACCATGATTAGAGAAAAGGAAGCTTAGAAAACTGTTAACAAAGAGAACGTTGTTTATTTGAAGACTGTTAAATTTTAGCCCCTGAGTTCACTGTTTTCAGTTTCAGACTGTTTTTCTTCTTTCTCATTGTATATTTTTGTTCGTTTCTTGAAAAGTTACGTTCAATACTTTTGGCACAAATTTAATTCCATAGTATAGCAGCTTGTCTGTTAGTTGCTATTGAAATAATTCAAGGAGGTTTCTCACTTTTGATTCAATACTTTGATTAGTTTTTTTTTTTTTTTTTTTTTGCTATTACCACAAGAAATGACGTTAGCCGTGGATGCAGCTTCAGTGTGGTTACACTAGTTTTGCTGTGTAGCTTGTAGTGTAGCTTTAGCTAGCTGCATTAAAAGAAAATGTTTCTCAACTAAGAATATTTCTTTATTAGGTTTATTTTACCATCTTTTTTTTGTCCTTTGTGTTATTCCCAGAAGAACTTCTGGCCTTATTTTAAAATCATCTAATGTTAGCTAAATTCTTTCCATACAGTATCATGTCTATTCAGGAGAAGATTAAACATTTAAACATGATGTTTGTTTAAGTGTTTACTAAAAGATCAGTTCACTGAACACTCTTTTACATGGATTTGTAAAAACTAGCTCTTTGATATGTGACGTTACAAACGTGGATGATGTAAACAACAGCTAGCATGCTAACCGAGCCAACAATGTTTGCTGACTTCTTTTTTTTTTACTTTAATGTACAGCTAGTTAGCAACTGAGCCAAGAAGAAGCGCCACAGACGAAACTCTTTACCACCGTCATTGGCAGCCATGTTTGTTCTGTCTGTTCTCTGCTACAAGCCCCGCCCCTGGTGTTCATGTGGTGCATGATGGGAGCGTGCAGAAGCTGTGTTGGGGACTGTTGATGATTACTGAGTGAGTCTAATGAAATAAAAATAGCAGTTTGGGTATAAACCCTCCTCCTCCTCCTCCTCCTCCTCCTCCTCGTCCTCGTGTCTTTTATTTGACCTCGACGCCGCTCACACATGTGACCTCTTCATCTCCAGCTTTCTCCAGAGGAAAGATCGACCTTTAGCACAGCTTTGACTCTGTCCTTTTACCCCCAGGACAAAACCCCACACTTTACATGACCTCAGGCTTCTTCCAGCCTCACAGTGAAGATCAACAGCTTGCTTTCTCTAGCACAAAAACTGCGAAAGATGCAGCAGAAACAAAGATATTATTATAATTTAGCATTCCTGTCTTTTACACCATCATTAGATAAATAAATTGTGTTGTGTAAAGATGAGCACTTTGCAGAACTGAGCGTCGACTGAGCGAGTAAAGTAGCTTAGCGTTTCCTGAAGTGCTCGCAAAAGAAATGATGGAATGATGGAAAGAAGAAGTGAAAAAACAGATGAGGACAGAATGAAAGATCTTTTGTAGAGAAAATGAGAGAAAGAAATCATGTGAGGAAAAGCGAAAAGGGCAAAGAAGGAATAAAAATGTTACAGAATAAGAGAGAGAGATGTGCAGAGAAAGAGAGAGAAAAGAATGCAGGAAAGACTGAAAGAGGAAAAAGAGAAATATATTGAAGAATAGAGAGGTCTTAAAGTGGGTCTTAAAGTGTGCACCTGCACTGTGTGTGAATTTAAATCATATTTATAAATATTTTAAAATTTATAAATGGTATTAAATACCAAAAGTGTTTAGGAAATTAATAA
>CM040473.1:20872562-20876109 GCA_022758105.1 Pangasianodon gigas | reverse complement strand
GAAAACTTAAAGTTACAGCTTTACCTCTGACACTGGAGACTCCTTCCATCAATGTTAAATTAATTACAGAAAACGTAATCATATCAAAGATTACACAAGTTTTTAAATCCGTTTATATGAAGCGTCCGCTGTACACGTCCCTGTGAATGAGCTGTTGTTATAGAAACGATAACGTATTAGACGTATTTGTTGTCATGTTGGATGTATTTTGAGCCTGTATGGCAGTGTGTGTGTGTGTGTGTGTGTGTGTGTGTGTCCAAATTCCTGCCCTGTTAGTCTGGGGAGAATAGAGTGAGAGACAGAGAGAGAGACAGAGAGAGAGAGAGAGAGAGAGAGAGAGAGAATAAAAGAGGGAAGTGAGATATTCGCTGCAGTGCCACATTCAACACGAGCCCCGTCCCTCTGTGCTGTCTGCTTCTGTTGCCATAGCAACGACAGATTAAAAAAAAAAAAAAAGGTGTCTAGCACGTCTCTATGCCTGACCTCCGTCTGAACCTGCCTGAGGTCAAAGGTCACGGCTCTACAGTGACACTGAGCGATGAGAGGAGGGAGAGAGAGAGAGAGAACCACATGAAGATGAAGAAGGGAGGAGGGTGAATGTGAAATTAAATATGGGGAAATTATGGGATGTAGCGATATATTAGTATGATGGTGTACCGTGATCATGGAATCTAAAATCTAAAATAAATAAATTGAGCAGAAAAAAAATGCTAGTTTCTGATTGGCTGACAGGTCGTCAGTCTCAGACGCCTCTAACGTAGAGCTATGTCAAGGTTCTTGATACAAGGTAACCATGACAACAAACATAAATAACAGTTATTTAACTATCACATGGCTAAACAACAATAAGTAAACTGAAGAGCGTGTATTTAACTTAATCTGATAAGAACAATGTGAGACGTAACCATAGCAACAATTTTATAACATCTATGTATTGATGTAGGGCGGGGTTTAGAAAAGGAGCGAAATAAAATAACAGAAAATAAAAGCGAGTTGCTATTTTCATATTATTCTGTTCTGAGGACGTGAAATACGTAAACCATCTCCTGATCAACGTGTGGTATAAATAGCAAGGCTAAGACACGGCAAAGCTAACACTGTAAACAACAAAGCTAACACTGTAAACAGCAAAGCTAACACTGTAAACAACAAAGCTAAGACACAGCAAAGCTAACACTGAAAACAACAAAGCTAAGAGACAACAACACTAACACTGTAAACAGCAAAGCTAAGAGACGACAAAGCTAAGAGACGACAAAGCTAAGAGACGACAAAGCTAACACTGTAAACAGCAAAGCTAAGAGACGACAAAGCTAAGAGACGACAAAGCTAACAGTGTAAACGGCAAAGCTAAGAAACATCAAAGGTAAGAGGCGACAAAGCTAACGCTGTAAACAGCAAAGCTAAGAGACAACAAAGCTAACACTGTAAACAGCAAAGTTAAGAGACAGCAAAGCTAAGAGACGACAAAGCTAACACTGTAAACGGCAAAGCTAACACTGTAAACGGCAAAGCTAACACTGTAAACGGCAAAGTTAACACGGTAAACGGCAAAGCTAATGCTACCAAAATGCCTTTGCTACAAAAACTTTTTAAAAAAGAAATAAAAACTGGTTTGATCATCACAGTTAACCAGTGAAAGATGTCTGAAGTGAATAAAGCAGTAGATTTGGCTAGCAATGACCTCCTGTGGTAACTTTAGCTAGCTAGCAAAACCCTCTTGTACTAATTATAACAACTGTGGTACATTAAAAAAACTTACGTGATAGCATTAGCTAGCTAGCAAAACCTTTCTGATGTATATTTAATTAGCAGTAACTTCCTATGGTAACTTAACTAGCTAGCAATGACCTGTGGTAGTTTTAACTAGCTAGCATTAATATTTAATTAGCAATAGCATGAGGTAACTTAACTTTAGCTAACTAGCAACAATCTCCTGTGGTAGTTTTAGCCAGCTAGTAGTAGCATTTTTCTAGAAAAATTCCTTTTATAAGATCTTTTATGGGTTTATGAGAAAAGACAGAGGGTCTAAAGGGTTAAAAACAATTTCACAGAAGTGGGAGGGAGAGAGAGAGAGAGAGAGAGAGAGAGAGAGATCCCATCTGGAGGTGACATGGACTAAAGGGTCAAGTGAGTTTACATCTGACCTTTGACCTCTGAGAAGGTCTGTACAGAAGTCATGGCTGTGGTTTTTTTTTCTGCTTTTCATGGATATTAATTAAGAAATGTCAATTCTTGTGAGTCCGCAGGCGTTTCTCAATACCAAGAACACGAAGAACAGGCTTGTCTTCCTGAGAAGTTGCCTGAGACGTTGCCAAGTTACTCGTTAAAAATAAACTCTCAACACTCTTACAAACATGTAGCACACTCCTGTAAAAACTAGCAGCTTTCATTTACTGAAATTTACCACAGGAGATTATCGCTAGCTGGCTACAATTACTGCATGAGGTTATTTATTGCTGGTTAGCTACAAACCACCACAGGATGTTTTTCTTAATCTAAAGTTAATCTAAAGTTTTAATACCACCAGAGGTTTAATCTAGTTACCACATGAGATTATGCCTACTTTGGCTAAAATTACTACGGAAGATTATTGCTAGCTAGCTAAAATACCACATGAGGTTATTCTTAGCAAGTTTTTATTACCAAAAGAAGTTTTATTATCTAGCTAAAATGACTACCTGAGTTGTTGCTAACTAGTTAAGGTTATCACAGGAGGTTATTTGTAGCCAGCTAATGTAACCAAAGGAGGCTACTGCTAGCTAGCTAAAGCTAGTTAATGTTACCACAAGAGATTATTGACAGCTTGGTAAAATTACCTCAGAAGTTTATGGCTAACGAGTAAGTAAGTAATAACCACCTGCGTGTTGTGCTGTTACAGTAAAATACTAAGTGACGGGGTTTTGTGATGAAGCGGAGTTACTGTTACCACCCCAAAGTTGATTATTTTCCTAAAACAGCACACCCCCAAGTGTTTTATTCCTCTTACCCCACAGCAAAATTGCCAAGAATTACATTTTTTCTTTATTAAAGTTTGACGCATCATATGTTTTATCCATTTATAACTACATTTAATGTTGTGGAATGTTCACGAAACAAGTTAGTTCCTGTTCTCACTTACGTTATAGCAGCTATAAACAGTCGTTCCCTCACCAGCCTCTCTTTATTTCTCTCTCTCAAGAAGTTAATACAAAAAAAAACACAGCTTGTCACGTTACTGAGAAACCACAAAGAAGCGTAAACTCCTCTGTCCTGAAGACTGTACATGTTCCAGCTTTACCTCTGACACTGGAGACTCCTTCCATAAAATGTTAAGTAAACATTTACTTACAGAAAACTTCACTACATCAACGATTACACACGTGTTTTTTTTTTTTTAAATAATGATCTTTAAAAATCTGTTTATTATTCGATTTAGTTTATGCGAAGCTTCCACCATGCGTACTACCGAATAAGCTGTTACTATAGAAACGATAACGTATTAAAACAAGCGCATGTGTGGTATAAATGAGGTTACTGCTAGCTAGCTAAAGTGACTAAAAGAGGT
>CM040473.1:20865062-20867562 GCA_022758105.1 Pangasianodon gigas | reverse complement strand
CGAGAGGACACGAGGATAACAATCTGTTCTCTCTCAGCCGAGCTAAACGTGTACTCATGCTGCCTGCTCCTCACACACTTCCTCATTCATCCTGATGATCTACTTCTGCACTGTGACTCACCTTCTGCTGCTATAACTGGTATCACATGGACACACTAAGATTTTTACACTTCCCAAAAACAGTTTATTCTCAGTTTTACTCTTAGTCTCACTCCTGCTTCAGTGTTTAATGTCACCTGAATTCTGCAGAGCTGCTGCTGTAATCATAAAGACTGCCTTGTTGCTCATTCACCATCTGCTCATACTGAAGATCCTGTAAACACACTCATTCCCAATATCCGGCGTCACCCGGAAGAGGACGGCTTCCATTTTGCGTGTCTTTTCCTCGTCACTGTCACCTCTGAATTGTTCACCAGGGACAAAATCTGCATCCAGATTTCTGTAAAGCTGCTTTGGGACAGTGTCATGTTAAATGCGCTGTATTTTTAAACAAATATTATGCTCTGTCTTGATGGCCCTTTGTATCGGTTGTTTTTTGTTTTTGTTTTTTTATTTATTTGCATAATTTAAATACCAGCATTTGAGATTTAAGTCTTTTCATGACCTAGCCCACTGCAGAACTTGTACAAACCAGAGTTTTTGTTTAGGGGGTTATAAGCAGTTTATATAAAGTGCTTTGCATCACTGCTCCTTTAAGATGTTTGCATACTCTGGAGAAGAACGTCAGCTAAATAACTAAACGTAAATACATAATCTGACTTGTGGATAAGATGACTGGGTGGAATTAAGCCGCTTGTTCCAATTTCTACTCTTCACACATCTCTGGTTTTAGCAAAACAATCTCAATGAAGCATACATGTATGGAGAAATGCAAAACGTTGGACATGTTCAGCTGGGTGTCTCAGGCCTTAGTACAAAACGAGTTTACGTAATTATAGATAATTTAAGTAATGTGGCTAGGTTTAAGGATAGAATTAGCTTTAAAGTAGTTTCATGGAGAATTAGGAGGTGGTGTGTATGGAATAAAGGATGGAAATTCATTTTATAAAAACCTACACTTTGCATTTTAGTCAGTTTCCTGCGCCGTTTTATTTCCTCTTCATCTCTTATTCAGTTGCGTCTGTAGTTTATTCATCACTTCACAATTTGCGTACAGAAATGTCAGAATTTCCCTTAAACCAAACATAAAGCTCAATCTCTTACCCATCCTGAATTACCCATAAAACCTGTAATCAGTGTAAAGGAATGTTAACTCTAAATCTGACAGAACCTCAAACTTCCTCCTTCATCACAGCCGTCAGGATCGAGTCTGATGGATTTCAGCTGCGAGTTAGATAAAACCACGTTATCTTCCGTTTTATGGAGCTCATAAGTCTACAGAAGCCTCAGACAAATAAAAGGAGGAATAAAAGAAGTTAAGAATAGAGGAGGAAGAAACATTTCTCACCATGTCATAGTTTTCCTCTGGATTTCTAACATTTATAGACATTCATTCTGTTCAAGATAATCAGGTTATAAAATGAAGATCACAAGAGAGAGGCTCAGTGTGGTGGAAAAAAAAATCATTTTATCTCCTTCATGGATTAAAAATCAAATACAACCTGAGTTTAAAAAAAAAAAGTTTTAATATCTAGTTATCAGTGACATTATTTGGAACAAAGCTATGGTCTGGTTCTGGTTTGGTACCTCATACAAATATGTTGGTTGTGATATAGAGGAAAGAGAACCAAAAAAGAAAAAAAGACTTTCTTTAAAATTTTATTATAAAAATTAATGTTAAAAATCATTATTTAAAAAAAAGTAAAAACTCCATCCAGCAGCAGACATTTGGTCCTCAACCCGAAACACCCTGAAAAGAGAAAGAAATCAAGTCAGAATAAATAACCCATCCAAAAGTCAACAAATATCCAATGGGATTGGGTAAAAGTTCATTTGGAACAGATTAAATTTAAAAACAGAAAGCAGGAAACAAGTACTAGAGGGAAAATTCCTCAAAGCTCCTCAAGAGTTCTTTGTAGCATTTCTACCTGAAGAAGCTCCTTCTACCTGAAGAATTTCTACCTGAAGAACCCTCTGGAAGATATAACAGATCAAATGGGCTCCAAAAGGTTCTCTACACCTCAAAGAGTTTCTCCAAAACCTTAAACGGTCCTTGTTGAGTTCCTACAATTTCTGGAACCTGTGTGTTAAAAGCAGCCTTTTAGACCTACACCATACAGCCATGTGGACACCTGACCATCACATCCATGTGGTTCTTCCCCAAACACACAACTGTATAGAAAGTCTCTGTATGCTGTAGCTTTACAATTTCCCTTCAGTGGAACTAAGAGGCTCAAACCTGTTCCAGCATGACAATGCCCCTGTGCACAAAGCGAGCTCCATGAAGACATGGTGTGTGAAGGTTGGAGTGGAAGAACTCGAGTGTCCTGCACAGAGCCCTGACCTCAACCCCACTGAACACCTTTGGGATGAACTGGAACACCGACTGCACCCCAGACCT
>CM040473.1:20809798-20833073 GCA_022758105.1 Pangasianodon gigas | reverse complement strand
AGTAACGGTAGTATTAGTTTTAGCAGTAGCAGTAGTATTAATATTAGTAGGTGCAGTAGTTTTAGTAGTAGCGGTAGTATTAGTATTATTACTAGAGTATTAGTAATTAGTATTAGTAGCAGTCGTGTTCTTATTAGCAGCAGTAGACACAGGACAGTAGAAGTACACAGAAGTATTATTGTCAGTAGTACAACTGTAGAGTAACTGTTCCATTAAAGTCTTTCACAACCATTCAACCATGAATGAAAAATAATGTTGGGACAGAGGAGTTTCTACTTTGCAGTTTCTCGGTAACATGACAAGCTGCGTTTTCTTTGCGAAAGAGAAGGCGAGGGAGAGAAAAAGAGATGCTGGTGAGGGCTTATGATTGCTTATCACGGCTATAACGTAGGTGAGAACAGGAACCGACTTGTCTCTTAAACGTTGCACAACATTAAGTCTAACTACAAGCTGTTGAAATGCATGACTGAATATATATACGATCGTTGTAATCGTTGGTGTAAGTGGTATTAGCAGAATAATAAGCAGAATAATAAGCAGAATAATAAGCAGAATAATAAGCAGAATAACCCACTCCAGACCGCGCTGTTAAACGTCGTGTCGCATCACAACCGCCTGCAGAATCTTTTCAGAGTCATGGCTCGGTTACTCATTTCTGCATAATCCGACATCAAAATGCAAAACTCCTACGCAAACAAAATGCCTGAAGGGTTGCATGTCTGTACTTCTTTTCTTTAATAAGAAGTGATTTTGCCTCAGGTTGCCCTTCAGCCATTGAGTTTTGTTTTCACTGTATTGTTTTATGGCTGATATTATGACTCATCACACACCAACACATATTTGCCAGATATAATTATAACAGGATTGTTCACAAAAAAGAGTCCAAAAGAGTTTTTTTTTAATTTTGGCTAGTAACAGAGACGAGAACATGACACACAGTGGAGTCTCTGACCAGGTCAGTATGAGGTATTAGTGTTTAAAATGCTTTGTTCACATTGTACATTTTATTCAACACTGAATAATCAGCCTCGGGCGTAAAAACGATGGTGTAGTGTTTGATAAATGAATGAATGAATGAATAAATAAATAAGGCTATTTTAATTTTTGTGTTATATTCATGAATATATGTCAATCAGATTTATTTCCATGGCAAGCCGAAAGTATTTTTGAAAGATGAAAGAAAAAAAAAAAAGATGAGTCAAAATCTGTCTTCTACTGAACCCGAACAAACAGATTCTTATCACTGCATTCCCGCCTACGTGCTCGTCAGCCGTACAATTACAATTCAGCAGCCAAAATCGATAAAAATCTGAGATAGAATGAAAAATCTCACATCTACATCTCAGCTGTTTAGTCTATTTACATTTTTTATAGTTAAACTAAAAAAAAAAACAATAAAAAACCTCATCACTGAACATGGCTGAAGGTTGCCCTGTTATTAAATCCCCACCCACCTCACAGCTCCTATATCACCTGTAAAAACCTGCAGAACAGGTGCAACTGATACAACCAACATCTCATATTACCACTCTTTACTACATTACACAACACACATCACGCTATGAAACAAACCAGCAGTAACACAGTGGTAAAAAAAAAAAACCTTTAAAGTTTGATGTGGTGATGATACTTTTAATTTAAAGTCAACAAAAAATATATTAAAACAAAAGAAAAGAAGAAAAAATGTAAAAATTAAGATTAACATTATCATTTTTAAAAAGCAGTAGACCATCAAATCACCTGCTTTCACAGTTAGTAACACTAGTAGTTATTTAAATAATTAAATAAATAAATAGATAGAGAGATAGATAAAAGTTAGATGATATCGCAGTACAGTATCTCAAAAAAAAAGGAGTTATTTAACCACTACAAGTATTAAATTTATTGATTTTGCAGCAGTAGCACCTAGCTGATATCCCCCTGCTCACATGTACAATAAATCAAAATGAATTATTTTTTATTCTCATTAATAGGCCACTAATGTTGAATCTGTGATTTAGAAATTCATTTCATTCATGTGTGGAGATTTACTGTATAATCAGTAAACAATAAATACGTTTTTATTGCATATTTATCGCACAAATATTTAAAATTCTATAATTAAAAGCATAAAAAGAAGTTCTATGCTTTATGTACATACAGTACATCCCTGACTAATAGAAACTCAATAGCATGCTAATAATAATAATTCTTTAATAATTTATTACTCTATTATGTTTATTTATTGTTTTAATCATATTTACGTGTATGGTGGTTTACCTGTTGGCATCGCTCACACTGATACGGTTTCTCTCCGCTGTGGACGCGCTTGTGTCTCTCCAGGTGATATCTCTGGATGAAGCGCATGTCGCACATATCACACGCAAACGGCTTCTCACCTGAACACACACACACACACACACACACACACACACACACACACACACAGATTTTGTGAACGTCATCATCATCATAGTCATCATCATCAAAATTTCAAGAGAAAAGTCAAAACTGTGTAATTACCCCTCATTATGCTCTACAGCGTCTCAGTTATAAAGGGTTTGTGGATTATATTTAACATCAGTCATTAGAAAGGGATAAAAATTAAACACAAAAATGACTTTATACAAACTCGAGTTTGTAGTGAAGGCTGATTTTAAACATAAAAAAATGAGTTAAGTCATAAAAGGCACATTGTGGCAGATTTAGTGCTCTTCTGCGATCGGTGTGATTCCAGTCGGGAAATTCGCAACGGTAATGCTTCATGAAGTAACTGAACATGTCAAAATAAATAAATAAATAAAATAAAATATTGAACGGAATTATTATAAAGTCAATAGCAAAGTCTGAAATTAAATTTAAAAAAAAAAAATCAGTAACTAATTTTTTAAAATATTTATATAACAATTTATACTAATTATACATAACTTCACAAATGTGTTAAATGTTTTTTTTTATAATTATTGATTAAATAATTTTATAGAATTTAAAATGTACTCTAGGTGCAATTATTTAATTTATTAGGTCAATAATAATAATAACAATAATAATAATAATAGTGCTCCAAAAATAAGAAAATAATTAATAAATAAAATGTAGATAATTATTTGTATAACAATTTAAACAAATGATAAATAATTTTATATAATAGTTTTAGTTATCGGTTAATTATTGATGAAATATTTCTAGGCTTAACAACCTACATTTTTTTTACCTTCCAAAAACTGGTGTTTTTTTATTATATCATTTATATACAGCTTTTTATTTTCTTCTACACACCACCTCTACGCTGTGTTTATTTTAATTTTTTTTTACTGAAAAACACAAACCCATGGCCACCGTGCATTTTATAAAGGTGAAGGAAATGAGTACAATTTGCACTTTTTAGTCTTTTCGCACTTGGAGTCCAAGTGTTTTTTTTTGTTTTTTTTTTAACTGAGAGGGGAAGAACACATACCCGTGTGAGTGAGGCTGTGTCTTTCCAAGTGGTAACGCTGGAAAAATCTCATGTCACACATGGAGCAAGCGTACGGCTTCACCCCTAAACGCACAGAGCACCAATTCTCAGACACACTCAGCATTGGACACACACACCACGACACTGATCACCTCTGAACCTCCACACTGACGTAGCTGTTCTGAAATGGCCGTGAGGTGAAAACACAGCTAAAGATTGGATTTATTATTAAAAAATAAATAAATAAATAAATAAATAAGACTTTACAGCTTTACCGGGTGAGTGATACGCCCAAGCTCCAACACGTTTATCCTCAGCTGCATTCGGCCAGTTTTGCGTCTCTGCGTTGTTTAGCTCGAGTTGATTCTGATACGATTTCGGATACGATACGGAATTCCAAAGCGGATCAGCACAGATCCTAGCGATAGCTGCTGTGAAGATACCTGATTAGCCTCAAGCTGGATACGAGTCCAAGTGTTTAGTCGTAAATAGTTCGTACGAGCGCTCACGCAAGAAATTTAACGAAACGGAATTGAAAAACGTTCGTATCCTACTCGTGCTCCTGAGCGTGTGTACATTTACGCATAAGACAACTAACTAATGGAATCCTCGACCTGATCGACTTCAAATCATATAATCTACATGGATTACTGCACTTTTATATCTGGAATATAATTTGGAGTTTAAAGTGTTTATGTTTATTACGTTTATGGCGTTTACCAGACGCCTTTATCCAGAAACACATCCTCATGCTAGTTCACTCGCTCAGGGACTCAGAGCTCCATCCACAACATTTAAGTCAAAACCAGTCGCTTTATTTTAGTGGCTTTAATGAAAGATTACAAAAATTAAAGAAAGCGAGCCGACACACACCCGTAAACTAAGACAAATAAAACTATTCATTCAGTTACGGCAAAAGAAATGGTGTCGTATAACAAACGCCTCAGCTGACAAAGACTCTAACGCTCGCTTATTATTATTATTATTATTTAGTTAGTAAAAATAACTTCCACTTCTGTTTTTCAGGCTTTACCCTGATTGTTCATTTCGTGCTCCCAGCTGTCTGTGCACTTTACCTTTTATGGAGTTTTGTGGGCGTCGCTACATGCAAATGAGCTGCATCAGAAACACGCATTGCACTTTAAGGCTCATCAACGTAGATACACGTGCGAAGAAAATCAGCTCATTTGAACTTTAGTTTTAATTTTGAGTTTTAGTTTTAATTTCAGTTAGGCTTACGCAAACATTTACACACAACTTTACTAAAAGATTGATAAATGAAGCCCAAACTGAGAATTTAAATGTTGCATCAGTCATGATCAGTCATGTGGAAACAGAATCTGCTCCAATCTTCACGTTTCCAATCATCCGTAGAGGAAGTCAGTTTTGTATTTTTGATCACTATATCAGAACTTTCGTGTGTATTTCAGTGTATTTTATGGAAGTACCTCGTTTACAGGTTCTGAGGATCGGTTCAGCACTGTAAACTCTACCTACTAACTTGAGCGATAGAATCTGAACCAATAGTTTTAAAGAAAAAAATGGAAAAACATGCCGTTTAATTAGTATCCAATTACAGAGACATTGCTCAGTTAAGTTTTAATATTTTAATAATATCTAATATAATAATAATAATACTACACTTCGTCATTCTTGCACTTGCAGTATTCCATACGCTTGCACTTTTCCTGCTACTGAAATGGTAAAATAACAAATTACACTTGACGGTCATGTATTAAATATAAACTAGCCTTATTATTTATTTCCTTTCCATGAACTAACTTACACTAAAATCTCAACAGCGATACGACATGCAAAGTGCAGGTGGAGAAGCGTTAATGATGCTAACGCTGCGTTCGACTAAAACTCGCACCTCCGACTAGGAAAAGCCAAATAAAACGCCTCTCAACTCGGAATTCCGACTCGTTAATTCCAAGTGACGTTAAATCATCATGGCTGCTCACGGCATCAACAACAAGGCAGCATGTCTATTTTTAAACGAGTTATACTGTATATACAAGCTTGTTAAATCTATAATACCGACTACACAGTTCGCTGTTTTGAGGAGGAAAATACACATCACTCATCACAGTTAGCTGGCTAGCTTTGCTGGAACGAGCTAGCTCGAACGCACGAAGATCGAAAATGACGCAAGTCTGAGTTTTGACTTCCCGAGTTAAGCCGAACACGGCATACTGGCACACGGTGGGAAACGTTTTCGCCTTGGCTCATTAAGAATTCACATCAGCACACAAGTTCACGTGCTCTATATAAACGTAAACGTGATGAAATGTATTAATTTAGCGTCCTGGTTCGCGTCTTCGCCGTGTTCGAAGTCGAATCGTACTAGTGAGCCCGGAAACTGACGCAGAAAGGCATCAGGGCAAGAAATGTGTCTCTATCAGACCAAAAGCAGAAGAATAAAGATCAGTTACGACCGCTGACTGTGTATCAAAATGACAAGCAGGAGAGATGTTTTGGGGAAAAAAAAATGTTTCTATGAGATAAAATTCTTTAGTGGTGATCTTTCACAGTTTATTTTTAGAGTTTGTTGTTTTACACAACGGCGTACTCAACAGCCCGAAGTGGACACAATTCACTAACAAAGGCTCTCCCGATCTGATATTGACAAATCGTATTACTCATAAAGGGATCAAAGCCTCGGGTACATGCGCTAATATTAACCGCAAAGTGCTTATTGTGGCTAAAAATAACATGGTCCTAAAAAAAAAAAAAAAAGCCTAAAAACAAAACAAAAAACAAAACAGAATGCTAAGTGATTTCTTAAAATAACTTGCTGCAGGATATCCGAAACTACAGATAGGGAAATGTGCAAGAGTGTGACTCATGCCACCTTTCACTGTACACACCTGTTATGGTGTTGTATTACATAGCAACTCATAAAGCACAACACTGGACATTCCAGTCTTTACCATATCACAAATTCAAACAACAAGTGCATGAAGGCTAAGATTGCTTGCGTGTCGATGAGAGGCACATACCCGTATGAGTGAGGCTGTGTCTCTGGAGGTGGTAACGTTGAAAAAACCTCATGTCGCACATCGAGCAAGCGTACGGCTTCACCCCTAAATACACAGAGCACCAATCATTCACATTTACCCCGACCTTTCTACGTATACGCTGAAATTATACGCTTTATATGAAATTATATCCTCGTAATTATCTAAACTTATCACGGTGAACAAATTTATCACAATGATGTAAATCGGTTTTATTAAGTGATTTCATTAATGTAACGGAGATTTTTGCATTACACAATGTTACTTAAATTTATTAACTATTAATAAACAATGTTCAGGGAAAATAAGTTACAGTAATTTTACTTAAAGTTCAAAAAGGGCTTATATATGGACAGGATTTTCAAAATAGATGAATATAACTATTCAAATAAAGTAATTTTTGTAATTTAAATGCAAATTTTTTGTAGCTACAAATCTCTCAGCCTTGCAGAAAATAAATACGGGTGGCCTTTAGGACACAATTTCTGCTCTGTACTTTTAAATATTTCAATATATTTCAGTTCAATATTTAAAATAAAACTGAACTTTTTTTGCCTAATTATAAAAATTATTCTAAAGGTTTTTTAATGATAATTTTTTTTTCCTGAGCCTGTCAAGTTTTGTTTGATGAATCTCTTGATTGGTTAACAGGTTAAAATATATAATTAATATTTATAAATATATACCTTGCAAAATGTATAATTAAAGGATGAATGAAAGAAAAATAAGCCCAAAACTTAAAAAAAAAAAAAAAAAGGTTAAAATTAATGTACTAGGCTTCCACAGTAACTTCCAACCAAATTCAATAATTACAATTAAAAAGAAAAAAAGAAAAAAAGCTAGAATTGTTCATAGTTATGATGTGTAGTGCTGAAATGTTGCTGTAACAATATTTATTACACATTTTTTATGAATTCAATGAATTTAGTTATGTTAGCTCGGGAATATGGATCTGTTGTAACTACAAACTCGAGTTTGTTGTGTTGAGTTTTAATGTCCGTCATGCGCAAGTGGTATAAAGAGACAAAACCTACCCGTATGGGTCAGGCTGTGTCTCTGCAGGTGGTAGCGTTGGAAAAAACGCATGTCACACATGTTACACGCATAGGGCTTCACCCCTAAGTGCAAAAAAATAAAAAATAAATAAATAAATAAATAAATAAATAAGACATAATTGTATATCAGCGATATGCAAACAGACACTAGCTATAATAAGTTTAATAGGTAGCTAGAAAGGTTAGTTAGCTACAAATCAGCAAACTAATGCATCTATAAAGGATTTTGGACATAATTTTTTTTAAAAAATTGTAATGAAGAGCATTTAATAAATGGATAATACGGTTTTATTTAGGCATGTGCCGATGAACCGTTATACGACACTGTGATTTAACACATGCAATAATATTACTGTGATTATTAGATTTGTAGTTTAGTTAGAAAGTTTTGCAATAAGCTTTAACATTTCATGTGACATTATGCTTGAAACCAATTTTAAATTACCACCTTACTTTGAGAACATTACTAAAACAAAGAATTAAAAAAAAGTACATCTTTTTCAAATTCACTTTTGTAGTATGTTCATTTAAAAACAAGGTTCGATGTAAAAGGTGTTACTTTAGAGCAAGCTAGCTTCTTCCATATCAGTTAATATCACAGAGGAAAAATATTGTAAATCTTGGGATAAATGTTAGGAAATTACTGTATAAACTTATATGAAATATGTTGCAAAAAAAAATTTAAATCGGCACATGCCTAAAAACAATCAATTAATGAGTAAGAGTACGGTTGTTTTTATTTATTCCTATAAGATTGCCTTAAAAGGTGAATATTACAGGTGTATTACAGGTGTAAACATCGGCATTATGGATTCCACAACATAAAAATATTTAAAAAGATAAAATACAGCAAGAGCAGTGTGGTTCATTTAGGGTTTGATTAAGCATGCTGATGTTCTTAACAGTGTTGCCAACTTAGATCGTAATCAACATTTCTATATTTCTTGTTATCTTTCTATATTTAAGATCAAATACTTCACTGATAAAGATGATGTTCAGGATGTGAAGGTTTACATACAGAGTATAGCTTTGGGACGACTATAAATATAAATACACTAAATGTAGCGCAGATAGAATAGTTTAAAAATAAATATAATAAAAGGACAACAAATTCTAACACTAAAAATAGTATGAGTATTATTTATGCATGTTTACTAGGGCTGCACAATATATCGAAATATCGCAAATGTAAATATCGCGATGGCTTACGATAAGTGAATGATGTCAAAAAGTTACGAAAAGTCAAAGTTTTAGGGCGACGCAGATAGCAGAGAACGCTTTCTTTTCCTCAAAAGAACATGAAACATGTATGTTGGTTATGTCATTTTCTGTTTTTAAATATATAAATATAATTTAAATTGATTTTACACACTTATGGCATTATCGTACTGCACATCGCATTATTGAACAAGTTATCGCATATCGCATTTTTTCTTCAATATCGTGCAGCCCTAATGCTTACAATATCATAAGCACAGATTAAATATAGCGTGAAATGTATTATACAGAATACAGTGTAGTATTTCTATACTATGAGTGTTGTATAAGCAGTAGACTTTGGGTATCATTACACAAGTATAATGAATATCTGATAAATATAGCATATAGTATAATAATGGAAGTAGGAATATGTAAATATATAAAGTATAAGAATAAAATAATACATACTATAACAACAGTATAACTATAAAAGTATAGTAGATGAGTATACTGTAAAAATATCACATAATAATCTGACTATAAAAGTAGGTACATAAATATTTATGTATTACATGTACAATAAAGGTGTAACTACATAACTATACTTGTAATGCAATGCATAAATATTACACTTACATAGTTAATTCAGTTTTTATACTTTATTTATTATATAGTTATACTATTAGGTCTGAGTATAGTAAGTTAAGTAGAATATAGGTGTAAATATAGCAGTATAATGTTACTAGAATTCTGTATAAGACTGTATAAAGTATGAAACTGCTACAAGTGTAAGTATATAAGTATATTTTTAAGTATAATCAATCTAGCACACGAGTATCTATAAGAGTAATGTGTGTAATCTGGAACAATAACAGTTGACAACAATCAGAAACTGTATTAAGCCTTTATCAATTCAACATTCAATCAGGATTTTTTTTGTTAAATTTTCGTTACAGAAGTTGGCAACAGTGCTCAGGTCGCATGCGTGTGGTTTATTTCTATAGAATAGTGGGTTAAGGTAGAAAGACACATACCCGTGTGAGTGAGGCTGTGTCTCTGCAGGTGGTAACGGTGGAAAAAACGCATGTCACACATGGAACAAGCGTAAGGCTTCACTCCTAAATGCACAGAGCAAATTATTAGTCATGTGCATTCGCTACGTCGAAAAAAAATACACGCCAAGTCATTTACAACAGCTCACTTATATATACTTTCATAGTGGTCAGTTTTCAAACTTTTCATTTCCTCAGAAATTTAAAACAAGGCTCTTAATCAAGTTAATTTTTACCACCAGAATTTTACCATAAAATTTTATTTTGTTCTTCCAAAATTTCGATACATAATGTAAATCTGAGTAAGCCTAGTTCTTTGTATATTTTTCCAAAGCTACATTTTGCATTTTAAAAAGCTAAGACACAATCTAGCAATTGAATAGTTGATGGGTTTTTGTTTTTTTTTTTTGGAAATTTGAAGCAATTATGTTAAGTCTTGGCAGCAAAGGCAAAAAAAAAAAAAAAAAAATTTTTTTTGTTCAAGAATGTAAAATAAAAAAAATAATCTGTTAGATCTGTTTTTTAGGGATATGTAGTATTTAATTTAATCAGTAATTCTGTGTAAATTATAGCCAAGAACAACTTTATTATTATTATTATTTCTTTTTGTTGCTGCACTAAAACCTAAAATGGAGATACTGTTCAGAAATCATTAAGACAGCTTACGTATATATGCACGGAGAAGTATAGTATAGAATTGGGAGGAAAAAAATTAATTAAATTAAACATAATTTCGTGTTGTAAACTAATACAGCTATACTTACACAAAGTATGAATATGAATGAGGGCATGTGTGGGACAGTATTAGGAAATATTGTGTACGAATATATTTAATACAGAAGACAATTAAAAGTTTTCCCTATAAAGTTTAAAACTACTCATTTCTAGCCGTAGTTCAAAATCCCATGCCTGAAAAGCTGAAAAGATAATATCCAAGAATACACGAAGCATGGAACAAAATCTAATTCTTTTAAGAATCTGTGATTATTCCTGTGTGACCATTATTTTTACGAATTAACAGATTATACTTTAAAAAAAAGTCACTTGCATTGGGGTTGATTGAGTATAAAGAGACAAGACATACCCGTATGGGTGATGCTGTGTCTCTGGAGGTGGTAGCGTTGAAAAAACCTCATATCACACATGGTGCAAGCAAATGGCTTCACCCCTAAACGTAGAGTACTAATATTAGAATACGCGATTTCGATATTCACCAAGAATGTAACTTTTATCTAAGCTTCAAATTGTAGCTTTACAAATGTTTTACATTTATCTCTACCTCTCATCACTAGCCAGGAATCATACAGCTTTTAGATGCCTTAAATTCTAAAAAAAATTATTATTATTTTTTTTTAAAATGCCTTAAATTAAAAAATAAATAAATAAATAAATAAATAAATAAATAACAGTTAATGTAGTGCTTTCACAAACTCTGGGTCGTATATAAATTAGCAAACAAAAACTGAAAGGAGGAGAATGAAATTGAGAATACTGATCAAATCAAAATATTAATGGGGAGAAAAAAAAAAAAAAAAACACCTAACCAAAATTGGCAAGATTAGACATGTGGATTTGGTAAAGGTTTAATAAGCGATATGTTTTGGCACAGGAAATTGACACGTACCCGTGTGGGTGAGAGTGTGTCGTTGAAGGTGACAACGCTGAAAAAACCTCATATGGCACATGGAGCAAGCATATGGCTTCACCCCTAAATAGAGTATCATTGTATTAGCATTGATTTTTTTTTTTCTTTCAGTACATGGTCACTCTCTAGCCAAACATGAGGGACCATTTTCAGTTTTAAAAAAAAAATCATGGGAATGTTTATCCAACTGGGGTCGCACCAGTTTTTAAGGAGTCTAGATTAAATCAATTTCTTAATTGCAATTACTGAATGCATGCACGTAATCTGTCCCATGCTAAGGTCTCGAGAAAGTGGTTAAGAAGTTCAGCAAAGCGGTCAGGTTGCAAAGACACATACCCGTATGGGTTAGGCTGTGTCTCTGCAGGTGGTAACGCTGAAAAAACTTCATGTCACACATGGAACAAGCATACGGCTTCACCCCTAAACATACAGAGTTCCATTATGTCAAGATTTGGCAGTCAGTGAAACTACAGTTAAAGTACAGTACGTGTTTAACACCCCTCCCCGCGACCTATTTTCAAGTCACCACATTCAAACTCGAGTTTGTTGCAGCCAAAACATTGATGGTACCAAACAAACTTCGACACATGAAGCTGAGACTTGAATGCATTGTTGCCAACTCTGTTAATTCGAAGATCAAACCAATAATATTCACAGTGGAGAAATAGATGTGCAATTCAGACTGGAGTTTAGCACTGCTTGTCAACTTCCAACCTATAAAAGCTTGATTAACTTCCAAGCGTCTGTTTGATGGGAACTTTTTTTTTTTTTTTTTGCTGCTCACGCAATGACAAAACATTTCCAAGAAAAAGTCATTCTCAACTTTAAAACTTTGTACCATCAATTGTGAAATCTTGAAGACCTCATAGGTTTTCTAATAAGTCCTGGTCACGGTCAACTGCTGAGGTGGAAAAATAGCCTAATCCCTTTTGAAAGGAAAAAAGTTGGCAACAGTGCTAAACTGCACATTAGCTTAACCAGGTGTAACAAGGCAAATCTGTAAGGAGAGACGACCCATACCCGTATGGGTTAGGCTGTGTCTCTGCAGGTGGTAACGCTGAAAAAACTTCATGTCACACATGGAACAAGCATACGGCTTCACCCCTAAACATACAGAGTACCATTATGTCAGGATTCGGCAGTCAGTGAAACTACAGTTAAAGTTCAGTATGTTTTTAACATCCCTCCCCACGACCTATTTTCAAGTCACCACATCCATACTCGAGTTTGTTGCAGTCAAACATAGACTGTGCAGTACACCAAACAAACTGCGATAAATGAAGCTGAGACCTGAATGCATTGTTGCCAACTCTGTTAAGTCGAAGATCAAACCAATAATATTCACAGTGGAGAAATAGATGTGCAATTCAGACTGGAGTTCAGCACTGCTTGTCAACTTTCAACCTATAAAAGCTTGATTAACTTCCAGGCATCTGTTTGATGGGAACTTGTATTTTTTGCTACTCAAGCAATGACTAAAAAACCAAAGATTGTGAAATCTTGAAGACCTCGTGGGTTTTCTTATGTCGTACTTTCAAACCCATTAAGTCCTGGTCAACTGCTGGAGCGGAAAAATAGCCTAACACTTTTGAAAGGAAAAAAGTTGGCAACAGTGCTAAATTGCACATAAGCATAGCCAGGTGTAACAAGGCAAATCTGTAAAGAGAGACGACCCGTACCCGTATGAGTGAGGCTGTGTCTCTGCAGGTGGTAGCGTTGGAAAAAACGCCTGTCACACATGGAGCAAGCGTAGGGCTTCACCCCTAAACGCACAGAGCAAATGATTAGCTCCCAGTCAGGATCAAAACACATTTAATCCCATTTTATCCAACACATTTGCAATTTGCAGGTTCCTACAACTGCAGGGTTCCATGTCAGTTTTACAGACATTAAGATTGAATGTCATGCTTTTTGGCAGTGCTTTACACATGAGCAGAACAGACAGGAGGTATCCACAATATTTGCAACATTTGTGTGTGAACAGTTATTGGGCAAGATGCTGGTCTTCGACCCACTAGTAAATGGTTGGTCTCTACCCACATGACACTTTACCATACCCAAGTCCCACTTGACCCTATACCATATCAAAGTACCACTTGATCTTATAACATTCCCCTTGACCATACCCAGGTCCCACTTGACTCTATACCATACCCAAGTCCCACTTGACTCTATACCATACCCAGGTCCCACTTGACTCTATACCATACCCAGGTCCCACTTGACTCTATACCATACCCAAGTCCCACTTGACTCTATACCATACCCAGGTCCCACTTGACTCTATACCATACCCAGGTCCCACTTGACCCTATACCATACCCAGGTCCCACTTGACCCTATACCATACCCAAGTCTCACTTGATCCTATACCATAACAAAGCCCACCCGACGCTTTACTGGACCAAAGTCCCATCTGATCCTGTACCATACCCAAGTCACACTTGATCCTACACCATACGCAAGGCCCACTTGACTCTATACCATACACAAGTCCTACTGGACCATTTACCATACCCAACTCCCACTGGACCATTTACCATACCCAAGTCCTGCCTGATCCTTAACCTTACCCAAGTCCCACTTGACTCTATACCATACCAAAGTCCACCCAACCCTTTACTATACCAAAGTCCCATCTGATCCTGTACCATACCCAAGTCTCGCTTGACTCTATATCATATCCAAGTCCCGCCTGATCCTTTACCATACCCAAGTCCCACTTGTCCCTATACTATATCTAATCCCCACTTGACTCTATACCATACCCAATGCCAAGGTTCTCATAAAAGCTTGATGCATCGGGTATGTCCCCAAATGCATCAGGAAGCCATTTAGAAGACAAAGCAATAAGTCTAAGTATTGAAACCATGCCTTTTTAAAATCACACTCTATATATGGCTATAAGTTATTATAGCAAAAGGGACAATTCCCTCAAGGTAGCAAAATGGATCCATGTATCCAAGTATTTTATCATCTGCAACTGTAAGATATAACGCATCAAGTAGGCTTCTTGACCATCACTGATTAAAATAACAAAACCAGGGCTTCCAGATGACATGACAGATGGTGTGTTTGCCCTTTTGCCTGGAGATTGAAAGTTTGAATCCCTATGATGCCATAACCATCCATGGCCAGGGGTCCAAAAGAACAAAATCAGCCACTCTCTGGGTGGGAGGGATGGCATACTCTCACTCCCCTATCAATCACAGTCACATTAGCCAATCATGGGTGTCTCTGCATGTGGAAGTGGGTAGATAGCGCTTTCCTCTAAGTGTGTTACGCACGTGATAGCCTTCACCCACCCTGGTTGGTAGCGGTCATGTGATAAAGGAGAGCTGCCTGGTGGGTGGGAATTGGCCAAGACTAAGTTAGAGAGAAAATCAAACCCAATTTGTTCTTAACAAGCTATAAGCTAGCAACAATAGTTAGCATTTACATTTTTTTCTCCCCAGAAATTGAGAACCCCTGGTAAATTCAATGTGACAAAAGTTCTCCCTTCAGACAAAATGTATTCAGTTACGTGGCCTTTCCTCTCTAATTGAAAATTTCCTGCTATTTGAAAGGACAAGGAAGGACAATGTGTGCTGCTGTTTTGCATACCCCCCACCCCCCTTACTGCATTAGCGCTTAGTTACAGTTACTGTCAGCTATTTACATTTGCCCTAAAATGTGTTTCACACAAAATATTGACAGGCTCATGAATATTGTGGATACTCTGCAGAATACTGGCCGAGAAACATATAATATTTGCAGACAAAATGGTTGCAGGCACAACCACTACTTCTTGCATAATAACCATAATGTTATTTACGGTGGGGAAAAAGATTTAGTATGAACCACAAAATATAGACAAGTGACTGCTTTACAAAAAAAAAAAAATCAGAAGCCATGCTGACGGACATCTAGCATGCGAAACAGACAATGGAAAAAGGCAAACCGCAGAAAGTTATGCACTGCAGTAAGCAGAAAGGAAATGGGGAAAATGTATGGAAAAGCTTACTGACCAATCAAAGGTTACAAAAATGAATAACAAGATGTACAGTGCTTTGATGTAACCAACTGCAACAGTAAAACATGGCGAGTGATTAGGATAAGAGGGGTCATTACCCGTATGTATGAGGCTGTGTCTCTGAAGGTGGTAACGTTGGAAAAACCGCATGTCACACATGGTGCAAGCATACGGTTTCACCCCTGAATGCACAGAGCAAGATATAAATCATATGCCCTAAAATATATCAAATTCTAGGATCTAGAATTATTCTGAGGAACATGACAACTAGGAGACCATCGATCATGGTGTAACAGTGCATTCAGAGCGTATTCAGACCCCTTCACTTTTTCCTTGTTTTATTTTTTCCTAATCAATCTGCAGAAGATACTCCATAATAAAACAAACAAGTTTTCAATTTTTTTTTCATTTATTAAAAGTCATTTTTTTAAAAAACTATTACAATTACAAGTATTCAGACCCTTTAACTCAGTATAGAGGCCCCTTAGCATTGAATACAACCTCCGTTTTCTTGGGAATGATACTACAAGCTCGGCCCAGATGGATTTGTGGATCTTCTAAATCAAGACCTCATCAAGAGATTCGTTCTTCTTTGCAGAACCTCTCAAGCTCTGTCAGGTTTTATGAGGAGCATTATCATGATGCTCTGGAAGGGTCACTTAAGGGCATTTATGGACTTGTCCCAAAAATCACACCTGCTTTGTTTCTGGTCAGTGTTGAGTTAGAAGGTAATTCTTCATCCCAACTGAGCACTCTTAAGCAGTTTTTGTCTTGATCCTGAAGAACCTCCCAGTTTCTGCTGCTGAAAAACATTGCCAGCTAACACAACCTGATGCTACCACCACCACGTTTTGTTAAACACTCGACTACAGAGTCCTTATTGGTGACATGCTGCAGAGATGGTTGCTTTAATAGCAGTTTCTACCATCTCCATCTCAGAGTGACCATCAAGTTTGTGGTCACCTCCATAACTAAAGCTCTTCTTCACAATTTGCTCAGTCTGACTGGGCTCCAGATTCCAGAATAGTCACTGGAAGCCACTATGTTCTTCCAGATCATCAAAGCTGCAAAAATTTTCGGTTTCCTTTCTCAGATAGATATCGACATAATCCTGTCTCTAAAGATCATTCGTATGACCTCATGTCTTGGGGCTTTTTATAGACAGAAGTGTTCCTTTCTATATCATGAATTCAGCACAGACAACCTTGTAAAAGTTTGTTTAAAAAAAAAAAAAAAAAAAAAAGTTGTAAACACATCTTAAGATCGATCAATGGAAAGACAAAGTGATCAATTTTGAGTGTCATAGCAAAAAGGTCTGAATACTACTCTAAATGCACTTCATTTATTAAATTTTGAAGATTAACTGAAAATTTGGTTCTGTTTTCTCAGTATGGAGTTTTCTTTTTTGATTGATGAGGAAAAATATGCATTTTAGAGTAATGAGGGAAAAGTGCATACTTTCAGAAGGCACCATATAAAAAAATTTATTGGTTAGATTCCTTAAATTTCATCAAATTAGCTCACGTGATATCTCGGTCAATAACAGGCTGTTGTGCTAGGTTAGATAATTTACGATATATTAGACTATGTTAAATTTTTTGCTAAAAATTTGGCTGCCATTTGGACAATAAGAATATATTATATTCCAAATAATAATATGCGTTGTAGGTACAAGCTAGACGGAACTAGCACAGACTAAAATAAAATGAGTATCGATGTGTAGAAAAGCACTCGTCAATTTTAAACGCTTACTACATGAAAGAAAATAAAAATTATATTCAGTAATGTCAGAAAAGAGATGGTTATGCTAAGATAAAACTTGATCTCAGGAGTTAAACAAGTTGTGAACTTTGCGTCTGACGCGAATGGTGTTTTAATGAGCGAGATTTATTCCAGAGTAGCAGTTTAACAGGATGCTTTCATCATTTTTTTCCACAGATTCTTTGTATTTGTACGCTGCTTCTTGATGATATTAACTGCTGCCGTAATTGTAACTTATAGCTTTTATTAACCAACAATGAAGCTTCATCATTTAAGCTTTTGTTGGAATGATAACAGGGTCAGTTGATAAATAATATTGTTTGTCCTTTTTTTTCCTTTTTCTTTTTCAAATTTTCATTAAAGTGCTATGTGGGAAGCGGAGTTACGGAATTTTCTCTGCCAAGTTTGTCCATATGCTTCCTTGTAGAAATTTTTGCTGCCCCAAAATTTCTACCTACTTCTACAGAAAATCAACACTTTTTTCACTTTTTGGTGTAAGAACAACAAAACTGACACCTTATCAGCAAATTAAGTTGATTATTGATATGTTGCACTCGATCTCAGAAACCCTGAACAGTATATTTTATTACTGAAGAGCTCTAAATAGAGTGTAGTAAAGTACTTGTACATATTTTAGTATATAGAGTATAATACAATATTCCAGGGAATAAAGTTACACTGAACAATACCCTTTAAATATATTAAAAAAAATCTCTCTCTTGTATTTTATCCCATTCAGAAACTAGACTTTTTCCTTTTATATCAGAAGTATCTACATTAGAAGATTACACCAAAATGTAAAAATAAACAACTTGTATCAATATACACGATATACAATATATTCTGTTCCTGTTTATAATCGTTTTTCAGAAAGATTCACCAAATTTCAGATGTTATTTAGTACATTATACATCAGTTCCTCTCACTGTTCTGTGTCTCGTATGAATAAATGAGACGGACTGTTCCACTTTTTCTACATTTCACGGCTGTGACTAAGAAACTCCTCTGATTTTATTAGGAAAAAGAAACGTAAGGAGAATTTCTCGTACCAGTATGAGTGAGGCTGTGTCTCTCCAAGTGGTAACGCTGAATAAACCTCATGTCACATATGGCACAAGCGAATGGCTTCTCCCCTGGGAGAGAGAGAGAGAGAGAGAGAGAGAGAGAGAGAGAGAGAGAGAAGAGAAGAGAAGAGAAGAGAAGGAAAAAGCCGAGTAGTTAAAATTCAATGTACTTTTTTTTTGTTTTTACTAAAGACCTTTAAACAATAAAAATCAAATGTAAAAAAGTACAATAATAATGCCAGAAAAAATTAAAATAATAAAAAAACTATTTAAAAAAAGATAGGAAAAAGTTGAGTAGCTAAAATTTTATGCACTTTTTTTTTAAACCAACGTCCTTTTAACAATAAAAATTAATAAAATAATAAAAAAGACAGTAGAAACGTACATTTTTTTTTTACCAAAGACCTTTTAACAATAAAAATAAAATAAAAAAGTAAAATAATAAAAAATATTACAATAATAAAACAAAACAAAAAAAGTATAAAAAAAATATTTAAAAAAAAAGACAGTAAAAAACTGAGTAGTTAAAATTCAACATATACCCTCTTTTTTACCAAAGACCTTTTAACAATAAAAATTAAAAAAAATTCATTAAAAAATTATTTTATATTAATTTAATTTGATTTTTATTTTAATTTAATTTTAAATTTTGTTTAAAAAAAAAAATTAATAATAAAACAAATTATTAAAAAAAGACAGTCAAAAGCTGAGTAGTTAAAATTCTGTGTACATTTTTTAACAATAAAATAAAAATAAACCTTTTAACAATAAAAATAAAATAAAAAAAAATAATAAAATAAAAAATAACAAAATTAAAAATAAATAAATAAATACTACTAATAAAGTAAAACTACGCAGGGAATGCTGATGTTTTTTCTTGAAACAAATACCGGTGTGAATGAGAATGTGTCGTTTCAGATGATAGCCGCTTCTGAAGGCGCCGTAGCAGTGATCGCAGATGAAGTTCTTCTGCACTTTGGAAAGCGGACAATTCCCGTTCTCGTCCACCACAACAGCCTGGGAGACAGAAATAAAGGTCATCGTACACGAGGAAGCTCGTCCATAGGGTCGGGATGTTCAGAGCCCCACTGTTTAAATAGGGCCTTTCGCACCACGGGAACCTTTTCATAGTACCTGAACTAATTGTGGAACGACCCACTTTTTGGCGTTTTCGATTTTAGTACCGACTGCCTTTTTTCGAGAACCAAATTAGCTCCTACTCCGGAGCAGGGTCTAACCAGCACAACTGGTACTATCCGTGACGTAAGTAGACGTTGATTGGCCAAACGCGTACGAAAACGCCCTCACCCTCCATGAAACGCCGTGGAAACATACTGTAGTGTCGACTTATTTCTCAAGTATGGAGAACAGCGATAGATGGACGCGAGACACAACAAAAACACAGCTCCGATCACAGCGTCCTCCATCCTCCGGTTGTTTACGTTGTACTTCTTTGTTTCCGTTGTTGAACGCCGCGCACAAATGACGTCGCTGTCGACCGGCTTACGTCACTTCCTAGTGCCCACTGTCGGTGCGAATGCAACCCTTTAAACGGTACTGGGAAATAGTTCGCGCAAAATCGCCCAGAACTTTAGTACTGTAAATTTAGTTCTGGAACTAAAGCGGTGCGAAAGGCCCAGATACCAGCTGTTTAACACATATTAATCTTCACATAGTCCTTATTCACAACTGCATACAGTTTAAATACTAATTATCTCATTTGAGTGATTAACGATTTTAAAAAATGTCATTACTTTACATACGTAAGGAGATGTTCTGCTGATTTGCTCATTGAGTGATCACGTGTCACTTTTAACTCCGTAGAGTTGTTATTTTTGCACCTAGTGGTCAAAAATGGGAACTGCAACAAAAGCTAATAGAAGCCCACTGGGGCATTAATCACGCTGCCCCACGATCGCGTTTCAGTGAAGAAGGAGCAGCGGATTAGACAGTAAAGGACAAGGTTGCCAGATTGGGCTTTTTTTAAATTATTGATTTTGTCTGATAGCAAATAATCAGAATTAATTCTAATAATAATTTTCACACAAAAGCAAAGTGCAGTAAGTGTCTATACGTACAGAACCGTTTCTATTATAAGATATACTGCAAAGATTTTGGAGTAATGTCTGTACGTCGTAAACGTGAGCGAAATGAGTAGAAAAAGAAGAAAATGCCTCAGATGTCCAAAACCCAACTGTTTAAAAAAAAAATTATACGTTTTTATTTTAAAAATACACACCATCCTGTCTTAAATTAAAACATTAAATCTTCTTGTCCTGCTCATTGTCTTTTCTTCTGAGAAACCTTCACCCTTCCCCCACACCAAAACTCAACACCTCCTCCCTCTCACACACACACACACACACACACACACAGATACACACAATGTGTGGGCAGTATAGCATGCACTGAGCCAACACACACACACACACACACACACACAAAATAGTTCATGAGTAAAAGCTCAAAAATAACACTCCAGGATGTTATACAACTGTAGTATGTTTTAGAAATTTACAAATATACAAACTTAGACTAAGGAAGTGTGTGTGTGTGTGTGTGGTGGGAATGCATGAAATGAATGCACAACCACCCCCACTCGCCTCCCCACACACACACACACACACACACACACACACACAAGCCTCCCAGCACTGACCTTCCCTCCTTTCCCCTCCTGCTCTCGGACTTTACAGGGCGTTCCCGACTTCCTGTTCTTCTTCTTCAGCTGCATGTCCTCGTTCGATCGCATTTCCTTCTCGTCCAGCAGGCGAGGGGCGTGAATGTCGCCTTCTTTACGGACAAGCTACACACACACACACACACGGTTTAACAATGCATTCTGGAATCAATTAAGCAACCCTCACTTTTCAAACACTGCTCACAATTTTATATTACTTATTAATTTCAAAGTAAAATAATAATAATTTTTAAAAAACGCCATTTAAATGTTTGTTACTTAAAACAAGCCTTTTAAAGGACAAACATTTTTGGCTAAATGTGGACGTGTACATATTTCATCATTGTACTGCCTGATGTACTGACAGTGTTCTGTTCAGTAGTCACAGGAAATGTGAGGCAGCCATCTGTAAAGTTCAGTATGTTATTGGTGACGTTCAGTAGTCAGAGGAAATGTTCAGTAGTCACAGGTAAAGTTCAGTAGTCACTGGCGATGTTCAGTAGTCACTGGCAATGTTCAGTAGTCACTGGCAATGTTCAGTAGTCACTGGCAATGTTCAGTAGTCACTGGCAATGTTCAGTAGTCAGCGGTAAAGTTCAGTAGTCAGCGGTAACTTTAAACAATGTGAAGCAGCCATCTGTAAAGTTCAGTATGTTACTGGTGATGTTCAGTAGTCAGAGGAAATGTTCAGTAGTCACAGGTGATGTTCAGTAGACACCGGCAACGATCAATAGTCACAGGTAAAGTTCAGTAGTCACTGGCAACATTCAGTAGTCAAAAGTAACGTTCAGTAGTCACTGGTAATGTTCAGTAGTCACAGATGACATTCAGTAAACATAGATAATGTTCAGAAGTCACAGACGACGTTCAGTAGTCATAGGTAAAGTTCAGTAGTCACAGACGACGTTCAGTAGTCATAGGTAAAGTTCAGTAGTCAGTGGTAACTTTAAACAATGTGAGGCAGCCATCTATAAAGTTCAGTATGTTATTGGTGATGTTCAGTAGTCAGAGGAAATGTTCAGTAGTCACGGACGACGTTCAGTAGTCACAGACGATGTTCAGTAGGCACCTACGACGTTCAGTAGACATAGATAATGTTCAGTAGTCACAGACAACGTTCAGTAGACATAGGTGATGTTCAGTAGTCACCGGCAATGATCAGAAGTCATAGGTGATGTTCAGTAGTCATAGGTAAAGTTCAGTAGTCACTGGCAACGTTCAGTAGTCACAAGTAAGGTTCAGTAGCCACAAGTGAGGTTCAGTAGTCATCGGAAACGTTAAATAATCTTAGGTAATGTTCACTTGTCATCTGTAACATTCAGTAGTCAGTGGTAAAGTTCAGTAGTCACAGGTAACTTTAAATAGCCACCAGTTACATTCAGTAGTCACTAGCAACATTCAGTAGTCACCGATTACGTTCAGTAGTCATAGGTGAAGTTCAGCAGTTTAACATACTGTCAAGTAGTTAATGGTCAAGTTCAGTAGTCACCTGCAATGTTCGAGAATCACAGGTAACGTTCAGCAGGTAAATGTACAGCTCAGTCGTTGAAATCAAGTTCAGTATCTACATCTACATAACATTCAGTAGTTACGAGTGACATTCAGGACTTACTGTTAATATTCAGCAGTCAGCAGTAACATTCAGTAGTCAGGTAACATTTAGCAATTAACTCTACTGTCTAGTAGTTAGTGGTCAAGCTAGTTAGTTACCGTTAACATTCAAGAAGTCAGTCACCTGTAACATTCAGTAGTCACAGGTAACGTATATGCGGTTAACTGTTCTGTTCAGAAGTTAATAGCCAAGTTCAGTATCTACTGGTAAAGGTCAGTAGTTATCGATAACGTTCAGTAGTAACCAGTGACGTTTAGTAGTTAACATTAACATTCAGTAAGTTAGCTGAATAATATTCAGTAGTTGCCTGTAAGGTTCGGTATCTACAGGTGAATTTCGGTATCTACAGGTGAAGTTCAGCAGGTAAGTGAGCAGTTCGGTATCTACAGGTGAATTTCGGTATCTACAGGTGAAGTTCAGCAGGTAAATGAACAGTTCAGCAAGTAAGTGAACAGTTCAGCAGGTAAGTGAGCAGTTCAGCAGGTAAGTGAGCAGTTCAGCAGGTAAGTGAGCAGTTCAGCAGGTAAGTGAGCAGTTCAGCAGGTAAGTGAGCAGTTCAGCAGGTAAGTGAGCAGTTCGGTATCTACAGGTGAAGTTCAGCAGGTAAGTGAACAGTTCTGTAGATAATGGTGAAGTTCAGTGTCTACAGGTGAAGTTCAGTGTCTACAGGGGAAGTTCAGTGTCTACAGGTGAAGTTCAGTGTCTACAGGTGAAGTTCAGTGTCTACAGGTGAAGTTC
>CM040473.1:20799290-20809698 GCA_022758105.1 Pangasianodon gigas | reverse complement strand
GAGAGAGAAAGAGAGAGCGAGAGAGAAAGAGAGAGCGAGAGAAAGAAAGAGCGAGAGAAAGAGAGAGATACAGAACAGATAAATGGAGGGATGATTGTCAAATCAAACCGGAAACACACGTAAGTATCGTGACGACGTAACCAGCCGGTTAGCTCGCTGCTAGTAAACTAGCTAGCAGGAGAGGCTAAACCAAAAAGTCAAAAAATGTTCAGCGTTACCATGACAACCATCAATAAGTTAGCTAGCTAGTACTCAGGAGCTGTAGCTAAAATTTTTCGAACCACGCAGTTCGTACTAACTCGAATGTGAACTGGATCGTGGTGCGTGATGTTCGTTTCTTGATTCGTAAAACCAAAAACAACTCCGAGAACTAAACAATGAGACTTTATCGATATTTAAAATTACATTTTGTATAAAGTTACGTCAATATTTTTTAAAAAAACATTACGAATAACGTTGTTCGTATCCTGTTTGATTCATACGATAATTGCTGCTTATATTATAACTGTTAGGAATAACATGCACTTCTGTTTTACTAAATAAAAACGTCAAATTAAATCAGGAAAGTATTGCGATATGAGATTTTCGATATTATCGCCCAGCCATGATGTCACGTGACCTCCTCTGTCTGCCATTTAAACAAGAAACTTTTTATTGCTTCGATTTATTTTTATTAGAAATTTGCAACACGTTGCAACCAGCATTTTATTTTATCAACTGAAATAAAAGATCGTATTAGCTCAATTATCAATATAATTATTTATCTTTATAATTTTCCGCAAATGTAACTACCGAACTAACTTCTGATCTAGGATCAGCTAAAATGGTTAGCTTTCCCTGTTTAGTTAGCTAGCTAACAGAACAAATATATAAGAAAATAGGCAAAAGATCATATATTACTAAATGAAAGATGTTCAAATATTTGAAAAACAACAGTCTAGCTAGGTTTTAGGTGCTAATGCATGCTAACACATACGTATACAGATATTTAAGTAAAGCAGGCCAGCGCTAGCTTAGCATAGATCGTTAGCTTGTGTGCTAAGTACCGTTAGCGCTCCACTCCCTTTCGAAAACAATTCCTTTTAGCAAATATAAAATCATACAGAATGCATGCACGCTCAGTTAAACAACATCCTAAACACCGCAGAACACACTGAATTATTTTAATAAGATGAAAAAATGCGTTATTTTATTACCTTCTAGGCTTTTGGTATGTGGCTAAAAAAAACTGGCTCCTTATCGCAGCGTCCACATCAGCTAGCGCGAGCTACAGTTTACAAACACAGGAAACAGCACCGGAAGTGCTCGCCGAGAACGCGCACTCGACGCAAACCCGGAAGTGCTTCCCGAGAACGCGCACGAAAGAGTCTCTACAGTTTAATCGCCTTTTAATCACGATTTGTTTTTTGTTTCCTGAAATCAATAAACACTCAATTTATTAATTAGTTCTATATTAATGAGTTCACTGTTAACTATGGTTAGCTAAGGAGTTAGATTATTGATTGATTTTGGTGAATAAATCATTGTTTTTGTAGATTTTTCAGTCATGGTTCCTCTCAGTGTTAAAGAGTTTTTTAAAGATTTTTTTTAAATTATTAAATATTAAACACATTACACAAGATTACACATGATCTATTATATTTATTTTATCTATTACAGCCAGTAAACTTTCCTCCCATGGAGTAAAAAAAAAACAATTGTACTGTTAAAATGTAGATTCCAAATATTCTGTATTACATTGGCACTTTTCCTAGTTTTATTTTTTAAAAATTAGTTAGATAACATTAAACTGACCATCCAATTTATCAGGAACATCTGTACACCTCATTCTGAGTGCTGTACGGCGTCTCACCTGATCATCGCTCTGATTAATGTGATTATTTTCAGTTTGTAACTATAACCGTAAAAGTTCTGTTCTTCAATCGTCGTTTGTTCCTGCTGTGTTAGCAATGAAGATAACGATTTACTGCGTTACACCATCGTCTAATGTTTTCTCAGGTAAAAAATCCAACAAGACAAAGTCGGTTGATTCTTCAACCAACTCACCTGTACACCTGCACACGCAGTGAGCTGAAGGCGGGTTCGAGCTGACAGGAAGGCTTCACTAACTCAAATAATCACTCTGTACAACCGTGATGAGCAGAAAAGCATCTCAGAATGCATAACATGCCGATGAGGTGGATAGACTAAAAATACAAAACAACAAAAGTATTTAAGGACTAAGATATGTGAAATTTGAATCTTTCTTGCTGTAGTATTCACCCTATAAAATATAAAAATATTTGTAATACTTATGTGAGGGAAAGTTATTCAGTGTTAATCAGATTTCTCAGGAAACCTTTTGCAGTAATCTGATTTCCACATACAGATGTTTCTTCTATGGAAAATGACCATTTTTTGGTAAATGTACAGTAAGTGACTGCAGCTCATGCGTAGCTCTATATGGCGTCTCAGCCCATCATCTCTCTGATTAATAGGATTATTTTCAGTTTGTTACTCTAACTGTACTTTCTGTTCTTCAGTCACCATCTTGGGTTTGTTCCTGCCGTGTTAGTGATGATGGCAACAGTTTACTGCATTACACGTCATCTAACATTCGTTCATCAGGTGAATCAAACCCTGTCCTGACGCACGCTGATTATGAAATCTGTTCTGCTGTTCACAGTGTGTACTGTTGTGTAAAGTGAAACCACGCTATGCGCTCCACTGAATATTTCCCATGAATTCTGTAACATTAACATTTCAACTTTTCATGACATAAAGATGTTTTAATGTTTCCAAATTTTGACACTATTTCAAACCGTTCTTTGACGGACAATTCGAAATTTTCGTACAGAAACCCTTTTTTGACTTTTTGTTTTTAAGAAATCTAAAGAAAGTGTAAAGAAATGTAATTTTTTGCAACGAGACGTTTAGTGTGTTGGATTGAACTTTTCTGTAACACTAATATTTGTCTAACATGTAATATAACTGGACGTTATGAATGCTGTAAGGTCTGCACTCTGCCTCACACACCTTCAGAACAATGTCACTCTTCTGCATGTTGTTACCTGTTCAGTTCAACTCTTCATCCCACACATGCTTTTACAGGAAGCACCCAAACCAGATTCAGAAGCCTGGAATGATGGCCCCGCCCACTTTAAATCTCCAAGACATGATGGGTTGATTCCTCTGTCACTCACCTGTATACCTGCTCGTTCATGCAATTATTCAATCCAGCCAACCGTGTTGCATCAGCAGTGCACTGTACACTGTAAACCCTAATGTTGTCTTTACGTAAACAATCAAGTCATCATGACTAACCATTACTTAAAATGTTGTGTTTTGTACCCATAAATCAAAAATCTAAGTTAGTTAAACTTATTTACCTACAGAATACATAAACTTAAGATTTCAAGTGTTATGAACACAAAATTCATGATTCAGTAAAATAGCTCACTCTGGTTTTTCTTTGATGTGATTGGCCATGCAAGGAGTTCTGCCTGGCAACAAGAGAACTAACGCTCTGATTGGTAGATACCTGCAAAAGGTAATCCTCTTAGTCTCGTCGACTCCGTGTGTGTTTAGAAGAAAGTACAATTATGTAGAGGATGGTTTGTAACTAAAGTTATATTTTACTAAAAAGAGTTATTTATGTACACTGTATGAGCACCAATTTAAGTGAACTTAATAATTTAAGTACAGTCTACATGAGCACCAAGTTAAGTGAGCTTAAATATACAAGTTTTGGGAGACCCCATTACTCAATTAAATTAAGAGAAAGAGTTTACTCAATCAGCTGAGTACAGTCAACTTGTTCGAGTTTTCAGTGTATAAAATCATGCAGATACAGGTCAAGAGCTTCAGTTAATATTCACATCAAACATCAGAATGGGGGAAAATGTGATCTTAGTGCCTTTGAGCGTGACATACACTATATTGCCAAAAGTATTGGGACACCCCTCCAAATCATTGAATTCAGGTGTTCCAATCACTTCCATGGCCACAGGTGTATAAAATCAAGCACCTAGGCATGCAGACCCATTCTTTCACAAGCACATGCCTAGGTGCTTGTGAAAGAATGGGTCGCTCTCAGGAGCTCAGTGAATTCAAGCGTGGTACCGTGATAGGTTGCCACCTGTGCAATAAGTCCATTCGTGAAATTTCCTCACTACTAAATATTCCACGGTCAATTGTTAGTGGTATTATAACAAAGTGGAAGCAATTGGGAACAACAGCAACTCAGCCACGAAGTGGTAGGCCACGTAAAATCACAGAGCGGGGTCAGCACATGCTGAGGTGCACAGTGCGCAGAAGTCACCAACTTTCTGCAGAGTCAATAGCTACAGACCTCCAAACTTCGTGTGGCCTTCAGATTAGCTCAAGAACAGTGCGTAGAGAGCTTCATGGAATGGGTTTCCATGGCCGAGCAGCTGCATCCAAGCCTTACATCACCAAGTGCAATGCAAAGCGTCGGATGCAGTGGTGTAAAGCACGCCGCCACTGGACTCTAGAGCAGTGGAGACGCGTTCTCTGGAGTGATGAATCACGCTTCTCTGTCTGGCAATCCGATGGACGAGTCTGGGTTTGGCGGTTGCCAGGAGAACGGTACTTGCCTGACTGCATTGTGCCAAGTGTAAAGTTTGGTGGAGGGGGGATTATGGTGTGGGGTTGTTTTTCAGGAGTTGGGCTTGGCCCCTTAGTTTCAGTGAAAGGAACTCTTAATGCTTCAGCATACCACGACATTTTGGACAATTTCATGCTCCCAACTTTGTGGGAACAGTTTGGGGATGGCCCTTTCCTGTTCCAACATGACTGTGCACCAGTGCACAAAGCAAGGTCCATAAAGTCATGGATGAGTGAGTTTGGTGTGAAGGAACTTGACTGGTCTGCACAGAGTCCTGACTGTCCAACATCAGTGCCTGACCTCACAAATGTGCTTCTAGAAGAATGGTCAAAAATTCCCATAAAAACACTCCTAAACCTTGTGGAAAGCCTTCCCAGAAGAGTTGAGGCTGTTATAGCTGCAAAGGGTGGGCCAACTCCATATTAAACCCTACGGATTAAGAATGGGATGTCATTAAAGTTCATGTGCATGTAAAGGCAGACGTCCCAAAACTTTTGGCAATGTAGTGTAGTTGTTGGTGCCAGGTTGAGTTTTTCAGAAATCTTCTGGGATTTTCACATACAGCAATCTCTAGAGTTTACACAGAATAGTGCAAAAAAAAAAAAAAAAACGCATCCAGAGAGTGGCAGTTTTGCGGGCGGAAATGCCATGTTGATGATTGAAGTCAGAGGAGAATGGCCAGACTGGTTTGTGCTAACAGGAACTCAGATAACAACTCTTTACAAACATGGTGAGCAGAAAAGGATCTCAGAATGTTCAACACATCGAACTTTGAGGCTGATGGGCTACAACAGCAGAAGACCAGAGAATAACATCAACAGAGAGAAGACCCGAGAAGCCCATATAATAATAAACATTATATTGACATTACCTTCCTAATTTCAATTTAAAACATCAATTAGATTCACGTCGATACTGAAATACGTCGAAGTCATTGTGGTGTTAAAAAAAAGTCAGATCTTTTTCCACCTTTAATGTGATATAACAACCAACACAATTCAAGTGAAAAACAAACACAAACATTTAAGGGAAAAAAAAAGGAAAAACATACAAGAACCTGGAACATAAGTATGCACACCCTTTTAAAATGAGTCATGTGACTGTGCTCAGACTGAACCAATCACATTCAAACTCATGTTCAGAAGTAATTATCATACAGCTGTCATCACTGAAGTGATCCTGATTAACCCAAAATAAATCCGAGGACCAAGACAGAACATTTTGGACATAATTCTAAAAAATATGTTTGGCAAAAACAAGAGATCTTATCACCTAAAGAACACCACAGCGATGGTGAAACATGGTGGTGGCAGCATCATGCTATGGAGCTGCTTCTCTTCAGCTGGGACTGGGGCTCTAATCAAGATAGAGAGAATGATGCATAGCTCAAAATACCAACCTGCAAGTACCAACGTACCTGCAGGCGTCTGTTAGACAGCTGAAGATGAAGAACAATTTCACCTTCCAGCGTGATAACGACCCAAAGCACAAACTCAAGTCAACAAAGGAGCGATGTCAGAAGAAGAAGATCAGTGTTTTGGAATGGTTCAGTCAGACCCCAGATCTAAATCCAGATCAGAAACCTGTGGAATGATTGAAGAGGGCTGTGTACAGGAGATCCGCTCGCTATCTGATAGATCTGGAGCATTTTTGTAAGGAAGAGTGGAATAAAATATCCAAATGAAGATGCGATAAGTCGGGAGACTCTTACTCAAAAACACTGAGTGCTGAATTACAAAACAAAGTGGTAGTTAAGGGGCGTGCATACTTATGCAACCAGGTTATTGTACATTTTTTCTTTTTCCTTTTCCCCCCTAAACTGTTTCTATTTGTTTTTCACTTGAGTGTTGTTGGCTGGTGTATCACATTAAAGGTCTTTTTTTTTTAAACTTTTATGTGCACATCAGGCAGTGTACCTTCCAAACCTTATCATCATCATATTTTTATTTTATACTAAAATAACAAATCAAAGGTATTTAAAGAATATAGTAAGTGAAATGTGAATCACTTCTTGCTGTGGAGTTTACTGTGTAATTCTTCACTGAGTCAAAGACTTTTAAAGATTTCTAAAACAGATTCTGCCACGTTTGTGATGATGACAATACTTTACACATCATAGAACTTTTTTTTCTGATGAATTAAACCTGATGAAATTTCTGCTGAAGTAAACTCCGCCCTGAGGCGCACTGATCTGTGATTAGTGTGTGCTGTTGTGTAAAGTGAAATCCCATAAACCAGAAGTGAACATTGAAATCTTTGGTATTTGTTTGTCATAAACTCCTATGTTAAATAAATTAATAGTAACAAAACAAAACAAAACAAAACAAATCGCTATCAGTGCACAAGTTTGCACTCCGCTTTCTCAGTGTGATAGAAATATTTTCTAATAATTTGTATGTTGTACGTCTCTTTTTTCCCCAGATCTTCCAGATCTGTGTTTGTGTTTTGTATTTTTGTCTTGTTGAGACACATTTCATTTTTAACTTTTTTCTAAATAAGTAAAATTTTATTCTAAAAAAATTCTATAATATTAAATAGATAATATTATCATGTAATATTATTTAATATTAAGTCATATTTACATAAAATTAAAATATAAATAATATTATAAAGTAATGCTATTTAATTTAACTTATATAATATTAAATCAATAAAAATTAACATTATTATACATTTTAAAGAAAAATACATTTAGATTTATTAATTTATTTGTTCGTTTTTCATCCAGAAACTTTGAAGGAAGTAAACATTTAGGCTCAATTTATTTTATTTTTTTTGCTGTTTTTTTTTTCATAATTGGTGTACATGTTATAATAAAGTGATTTTTTTTTCAGGTGTTTCTGTGCACTTATGTTTTAAAGCATTCTCTAATAATGTGATTGTTTTACTTTCCTTTTACTTTTCTTTCTCCTGGATTCTGTAACACCTCATATAACAACATAGGGTTGTTTTACTATGGTTAGCTGAACGCTGTATGGTCTGCGCTCTGACTCATCTTCTTCAGAGTAATTTCACTCTTCTACATGTTGCTACATATTCAGTGCTTTGGGTTTAATGTCTTCAGTTTCATCTGTTCTTCCCACACATTTTTTATAGGGAACACTCAAACAAGAGTCAGAGGCCTGAAGTGATGCCTCCAGCCACTTTAACTAAACAAGACACGATTGATTGATTCCTCTGATGATCTAATCCAGTATGAGTCCTTCTATACACCTCCTTATCTCTCAATCTGTCAATAAGCTTTCTTAGTTCTACTACTACTACTACTACTACTACTAATAATAATAATAACAATAATAATAATAATAATAATAATAATAATTTAGTTGCATATTAATCTTTATTATTAACGTCATCTTCAACACCATCCAGGATTTATTTGATAAGAAATTTCTGAGGGTTTTTTTTTTTTCGTTTAAACTTGTTTCATTGACACGTTGCACTATTTTCACTTCGGTTAAAAGTTTCCTACATTACCCACAATCCCGTTCAACATCCTGCTGATAGAGGTGTCAGTGGGATTTATGCTGCATTCGACTTCGGAAGCGTAAAGTCGGAACTTACGTCATTTTCACCCTCACAGTTACGAAGCTTGAGATACAAAGTTGGAAAAAAAAAAAAAACACGGACGCCTCCATGTTAGTCTTTTGCTTTCAGCAAGCTAGCCAGCTAACTGTGATGAGTGAAGTATATTTTTCTCCTCAGAAAAGTGAACTATAGAGTCAGTGTTATAGATTTAACAAGCCAACATGTGTATGATGATTGATCTAAAGCTAATACTTGTTTATATAATGTAAGTCATTTAAACAGTAAAGACGTGCTGCTGTGTTTACTGCTGATGCTGCGAGCGGCCATTTTGATTTGACGTCACTCCCTGAACTTGGAGTCGAGGAAACCATCCCGAGTTTACGAGTAGGAATTCCACATTGAGGAGGCGTTTTCTTTGGTTTTTCCAAGAGTGCTGCAGCGGGGCTTTAGTCCATGACTCTGTCCAGCTTTCCCTCACCTCCTCATCCGTACGCTCTCGTTAACCAGCTGAGCCGAGTCTCCGCTCTAACGCAACTCAGCGTGACTGCATGTGGAGCTGCACTGCTTCACAAATATTTCAATAAAAACATATTTAATGTGTTTCAGGATAGAGGCTTCCTTTAAGTGTTTACATTAAGAAATAAAATGATAAAATGTACACATGAGAAAGAATCAGGACTCCTGTTTCTCTCTAAAAACATTGTAGAGTTAAAGGGAGAATCCAGCCTGAAACACAGTTTTATGTTGAAATATTTGTCGTGTGTTTAGGCGTGATTGTGTTGGGTGGTGCTGTTTGTGTGATGCTCTGTGGTACGACAGTTATGGTGGAGATTAACAGAAAAAAATTACAATGATCTCAAGTGATAATGATCAGGTTTCACTGGTTTCTCCTAATGACAAAACTTCCAAAAAACTCCACTTGCCAAAAATATTCCACGTCAGACAACGATAGCTTGATGATGTACGAGATGACTAGTGCGATGGAGTTAACGGAGTTAAATCCTACTGACACCACTATCAGCAGGTAGTTAAACGGCATTCTGGGTAATGTAAGAAACCGTTAACCAAAATAAAAATAGAGCAACATGCCCATAAAAGAGTTTAAACTGAAAAAACTCAGAATTTTATTATAAAATAAATGTTGGATGCCTTTAAAGATTGGGTGTTAATTATAAAGATTAATATGCAAATGCTTCAGAGTGGATTTTAACTTTATAATCCAACAGACACACACACACACACACACACATCAGTCACTGTGTAGGCTGCTGGGGTTTCCTCTTTCCTCACTTTCCTCATTCCCAAAACATTATGTGTAACATTCAAACACACAGCCCACAATGTGTGGGAAGAACCGGGGAATCCGGAAAGGGGCGGATGTATAGTGGCAGCTCTGATATGAAGTAACGAATTTCAACTGAGAAGTCTGAAGACATTAAAGTGAGCATGTAAAAACACGCAGGAGAGTGGCATTATCACTGTTGCTGCAAAGGAGGCTCAGTGAAACGCTGAGTCAGAGCACTCAGCATTTCAGCATTACATTCTGCTTAAAATAGTAGGCGTCCCGGGGGAATCCCTGCAGCCCACATGCTGACTGGTGTGTGTGGTTTGCATTGAGAAATGGAGAGAAAATCTAATATGTATGTTTATAGTCTGTATACCGGACCATGTATCTAACACCCAAATAATTTCTGATTATAATAGAGTACATCTTTAGTATTGCACTTTGAATATAAGAACAAAAAAACGTGAAATCAGACGCAGTGTTGATTATGGATCTTCAAAAACTAGAGATTAGAGATTTTTTCATTCAAAAATTGTGAAACAAGGGTTACGTATCAGAAGACTGGTCATTTTTATATCTCACTACTCATTAAAAAAATGTCTGGTTAAAATCAGCCCAACTAGTAACTCAACTAGGTAAGGAATAACACACACAGGGATGTGACTCGGGCCCACACGAAGCGGAGTTTAGAGTGTGTTATTCCACTGATACCACAGCAATTTATTCCCCTGTGTTTGCTGTTATAATAAGCTCCACTCTTCTGCGAAGTCTTTCCACTAGATTTTGGAGTGTGGCTGTGGGGATTTGTGTTCATTCAGCTACAAGAGCATTAGTGAGGTCAGGCGCTGATGTTGGGATGTCGAGGAGGTCTGGGGTGCAGTCGGTGTTCCAGTTCATCCCAAAGGTGTTCAGTGGGGTTGAGGTCAGGGCTCTGTGCAGGACACTCGAGTTCTTCCACTCCAAACTTCACACACCATGTCTTCATGGAG
>CM040473.1:20767594-20784990 GCA_022758105.1 Pangasianodon gigas | reverse complement strand
AGTCATTGACTGCAAAGGATTTTCATCCAAGTATTAAAATTATGGTTATATTTACAATTATGTCACTTTGTCCAAATACCTTTGAGCCCCTGAAAATGGAGGTACTTTGCTGAAAATGGCTGTAATTCCTAAATGGTAAATGCCATATTTTTGTGGAACCTCTTAAAATAAAGCTGAAAGTCTACACTTCGATCACATCCTGATTGTTTTATTTCAAATCCATTGTGGTGGTGTATAAAGGCAAAATCACAAAAACTCCGTCATTGTCCAAATACTTCCGGACCTGACTGTGTATATATATATATATATATATATATATATATATATATATGTGTGTCCGTGATATATGAGACTCCTATTCGAATTAATTTCAACACTCGCCATCTTTCAATTCATGTATCATCATATCATTCTCTTTATTTTTCATTTTTAAATCATCTCTTGCTTTTATGTCACATCTTATTACATTCGACAGCGAAGAAAAAACAACGCTATTTCCTTCTTCAGTCCGCATTTTCTATCCCTGATTTTTTTCAGGTTTAAAGGTGAGTGTTTGTGATTAAAGGTGATGGCCTAGACATTGAGACACATCTACTAACTAAAAATCTGGCAACCTTGAACGCGTGAACTACATGCAGGTGATTTTAACAAATCGAAGCTGCGTAACCGATTCTGAATACGAGAAACTTTCCCTGAGTAGTGTACAGAGGGTGCCATTATTTTGTATTCTATATAGTGCACAGTATATACTGCTTACAGTAGGGAAGTAAATGTCAAGAGGCTTCTTTCTGACATATAGTGCACTACATAGTGTGTAGAAGCCCCATAATCATATATTACACTACACAGTCATGACAAATTTTATACCCTAAGGAGCTAATATAGTGCACTACATAGTGTATAAGCTGTTCATATCATAACTAGTGTACTTATTTCACATTCAGTGCCTTCCTTTACAAAATTTAGTGCACTACATTTAGGGCATACGACCCATTATATCATATTTTATACACTATTTAAAATGTATGGCGCCGATTCCAAAAAAGCTGACATATAGTACACTACGTAGTGTGTAGGACATCACGTCATTCCCTATGAACACCTAGTGCACTACATAGTTAATAAAGAAGGAGCATTTTTTTTTATGCCCTGTGTACTCCATAGGGTGCAGCAGCCATGATTTCATAGTGGACTACATACAGTATTTATTTCATGCCCTTGAACACATAGTGCACTACATAGGGAATAGGGAGCCATTATTAAGTTCCCTATGTCCCCTAATATACTTACATAAGAAATCTAAAGTCTCCCTCTAGACATTTAGTGCACTAGATAAGATGCAAAGTTCTAAAGTTAATCCTTATTCTTTATATACTCATCAGTAGTGCACTAATATAAGGAGTGAGAAGTGATTCGGGACACAGCCGCGCCCTAGAGAGCGCACACACACACACACACACACACACACACACAGAGCGGGAGTGTGATTGGTGTTTGGCATTCAGTGCAGTGCCAGTGGGTGCAGGGATTCATTCTAGCTGTGTGTGTGTGTGTGTGCGTGTATGTGTGTGAGTGTGTGAGTGTGTATGTGTGTGTGTGTGTGTGTGTGTGTGGGTCTTTTGTAAACCACCTTGACTTGGATTTGAATAGATCATTTGAATGCGGCTTCTGTCTCATCTGACTGCCACGGGTGATGTCTTTTAACACAAACACATACACACACACATGCACACACACACACACACACACATAGATGCACACCCACACACACACCCACACAGTATGACTTTATACGAATGATTTATTTATTAAAATATTCTAGTTTGTGTTACCTAGGATTTGGTAGTGTATGTGTGTGTGTGTGTGTGTGTGTGTGTGTGTGTGTGTGTGTCCTAGGGAACCCAAAGAACTGCGATGCGGTGATTTAATGCTCTCAGAGAAAGAATGTTCTTTAGTGTCCTGTCCTTTATTTAAACTGTCAGGATTAATAAAAGCTGCTGTAAAACACACACACACACACTCACACACACTCACACACACACACAGATTCAGCAATAATAATAATAATAATAATAATAATAATAATAATAAAGATAGTAAACAGCAGCAATAATAAATATAAAATAAAAATAACAACTGAAAATAAAATAAAAAATGAAAAATAAATAATTATAAAATAAATTAAATAATTATGCAATAAGTTAAGTGAAGTAATGGTAAAATGCAGAAACAAAATGATTCAAGCAATATCAATTAAAATAATAAATTATTTTTTTTAAATGTAATAAGTAATATATTTTTAATTTAAAACTTAATGTTGTACAAAATCATATAAAGAAAATACTGACTGAAAAAAAAATGCTGGAACAAATTTACAACATTTAAGAAAAAAAACCTCCTGAAATAAAATCTTTTTTAAATTCTGGATTCTCTGTGACTTGCTTTAAATGTGCAGCGAGGAATTATTTGTCATCTCTCTCCCGCCGTGAGCTCACCGCACAGTTTACACAACAACTTTAAATATTCTTCTCATTTCTGTTTTTTTTTTTAACTGATGTTCTTATTGTTGTTGGTTTTAGTCACATGGTCCAGGTGAAGCATCGTGTTTTCATATTACACACACATTTTCATTAATGAATGAACTGCTATGTTATCACTAGGGATAAGAAATGAGGAGAAACACACACACACACACACACACACACACACACCTGGTCACTTGGCAGGTGAAATGCAACGCCCAAGGTCATCTGGTGTCGCGTAATCAGGTTCTACCGCTTGTGAGTCGTGTCTCATTACGTCTCCCACTGACTCCTGCTGCGCCCTTTAGTGAGTCTCTAACAGGAAACTGAATTTAAACAGAAGCAGCACAAAGTAAATAATTAAAATAAGGACAAAAATAATTTCCTTCTCAATCTATAAAAAAACTTATAATTTATTTACCTTGCCTTTGATTTGTATTTTATTTAATCCCTAATGCATGTTAGCATTAAATTTCAAAATTATATTAAAATAAAAACCACATGGGAAAGTGATATTTTTGGCAACATTAAAACTTTATACATTTATACAGTTTCTCAGATTATTAAAAAAAGTACTTATGGTGGAGAAACATTATTTCATGCCCTATGTAGTTCTCTATATGGGTAGTAGAGAACAATTTTAAGCATCTTAGGGTACTTAAAGTGTAAAAGCTGCCTATCTAGTGCTCTTCATGCCTAGTCAGGGGTTGCTTGGGATTCTTAGGGTACTCAGGGTAGAGAAGTGATTAAGATTTACACTATCTAGTGCTCTATTTGTGCAGCAGCAAGCAATTTGAGACATTTAGGGTACTAATAATGTAGTATACTTGGCTTCATACCCTGTGTAGTGCTCTATATTGCTATTAGAGAACAATTTAGGATTCTTAGTGTACTTAGAGTGTAGGAAACTTTATTTTATACCCTACATAGTGCACTATAAACCAAGTAGGGAATAATTTGGGATTTCTAGGGTACTTATGGTGGAGAGATCATTATTTCATGCCCTATGTAGTTCCCTATATGGCTAGTAGAGAACGATTTAAGCATCTTAGGGTATTTATAGTGTAAAAGCTGCCCTATGTAGTGCTCTATATGGCTAATAGAGAATAATTTCAGCATCTCAGGGTACTTAAAGTGTAAAAGCTGCCTATCTAGTGCTCTTCATGCCTAGTCAGGGGTTGTTTTGGATTGTTAGGGTACTCAGGGTAGAGAAATGATTAAGATTTACACTATCTAGTGCTCTATTTGTGCAGCAGCAAGCAATTTGGTGCATATAGGGCACTTAAAATGTAGTATACTTGGTTTCATACCCTATGTAGTGCTCTGTATGGATAGTAGAGAACAATTTAAGCTTCTTAGGGTGCTTATAGTGTAAAAGCTGCACTATGTAGTGCTGTTTATGCCTAATTAAGAATTATTTGAGATTTCTAGAGTACTTTAAGTATAGGGACCTTTATTTTATACCCTACATAGTGCTCTATAAACCTAGTAGGGACTCATTTTGGATTTCTAGGGTACTTATGGTGGAGAGATCATTATTTCATACCCTATGTAGTGCTCTCTATGGCTAGTAGAGAACGATTTAAGCATCTTAGGGCACTTATAGTGTAAAAGCTGCCTATCTAGTGCTCTTCATGCCTAGTCAGGGGTTGCTTGGAATTCTTAGGGTAATTTAAGTATAGTGGCCTTTATTTTATACCCTACATAGTGCTCTATTTACCTAGTAGGGACTCATTTTGGATTTCTAGGGTGCTTATGGTGGTGAAAACATTATTTCATACCCTATGTAGTGCTCTATATGGCTAGTAGAGGTTCTTAGGGTACTTATAGTGCCTATCTAGTGCTCTTCATGCCTAGTCAGGAGTTGTTTGGGATTCTTAGGGTACTTTAAGTATAGAGAGTTTTATTTTATATCCTACATAGTGCTCTATAAACCTAATAGGTAGTAATTTGATATTTCTAGGGTATGTATAGTGTGAAAGCTATACTTTTATACTCTATCTAGTGCTCTTCCTGCCTGGTCCGGAGTTGTTTGGGACTCTTAGGGTACTCAGGGTGGAGAAGTGATTATCTTTTGCCCTATGTAGTGCTCTCAAGTAGTGAGGGTTAAGTGAAGCAGTGAATGAGACACAGCCTTGCTCTGCCACTGTGCTGCTGTGCCTTAGCACCTCCCTCCACACACACACACACACACACACACACACACACACACACACACACACACACACGGAACAGGAGTGTCAGGTGTCTTACTGTGCATTCTGTCTCTTCTTTCTGTATTTCTGTGGAAGCAGGTGACGCAGTGAAGGTGTGGAGAGTTGCAAGAGTTTCAAACGAACGACAGAAATTCTGCGGCATGAACAAAATCTAAACCAAACAAACAAACAAACAAACAAAAGTCCAGACGAGAAGCAGCTCAAACACCAGGTGGGGTTCTTTTTTTTTTCTTAATACTAAATAACACAGTGTGTGTGTGTGTGTGTGTGCATATGTGTGTGCATATGTGTGCGTGTGCATATGTGTGTGTGTGTGTGAGAGATGATCACATTAATAACTGGTGTGTAAAAAGCTGAATGAGGGAAGAAAACACCTCTGGGTGAAAAAAAAGATTCACTTCTTCCCCTCTTACTGAACTCATTTCACAAACTGCCAGCGTGAAGGAAGAAGCTTCTTTTCAGCACTTTATCCTCGGAAGACGAGCCTGTTTTTCCTCCTTTTTTTTTCCTTTTCTCTAAAAGAAACAAGGGCCTTTGTGTTCTTTCAGGGTGAGATCATGACTCTACAGGTATATCTGCTGAAACCCAAACACACACCGTGTTTCCTTCTTTCTTTTTTCTGTTAATGTGGGTTTTATCACCAGAAAATCATCTTGATCTTTATCTCTTGATCCTGATCTCACTTTTGCATTGTTCTAGTTTCAGTTTCAACGATCACAATTTTCTCCTGATCTACAAGAACATTTCTGTTTATCTCATAGTAATGTATATCGAATTATATATATATATATATATGTAAACTAGTACAGTTGAGAATCTTCAAATCTCACATTATATCTCACATTTAGACTCATATTTATATAACATATATACGTAATGTATACACACACACACACACACACACACACACATACACATATAGTTGCAGATATACAGTAATGTACATTAGATATAGTACATATAAAATGTAATCTCATGTTACTTATATCAAAATAGTATCAAAATCCTAATGATATCATGAATTTATATTTATATATACATCTAGATTGCTTATATGTGACGTATCGTATGATGTATATAATAATGATATTTTATCATATATCACATCATATATGTGATCTTAATATATCATATTAAAGTACTGTAGTGAAGAATGTAATAACATTTAATAACTTAAGAATACTTCAAAGTATAAAGAATATTTTAATTAATTTATTTAAACTCCAAATAATAATAATAATAATAATAATACACGTGTGTATTTTTCTGGATATTTTTCCCTTTTTCCTGTTACACTCGTCAGGATTTTTCCTGATTCACTTGTTAAACATAGGAAAGTTTCTCTAATATATAAATATAATATATTTAAAAACCCTCTTAATGATTAGCATATTTTTGTTTATTTTGTGGTGTAAATAAATAAACATATATGAAGCTCATGTTAAAAGTAAAAGCCTTTCTCTAGAGAGAGTCAAAATAAATATTTAATTCCAGATTAAAAAGAAGAAAATAAATAATTAACTAAATGAATGTAAAAAAAAAAACAAACAAAAAAAACCTGTCTTGCTATAATAAAAAAAAATTAAATAAATTTAACAAAAAAATAGATTTTGTTTTAGGTTTTATTAAGTATCCAAATTTGTGGCTATTTAATTAGATAAATAAATGTAAATTTTTGAAATAATTATAAAACAAAAAACTTTTGTGTGTAATTGTAAGAATATCAGTGAACTAGAACAAGTAACTGAGAGAAAGTTATACTGGCACATAATTGTAATGAATTGTTTGTGTGTGTGTGTGTGTGTGTGTGTGTGTGTGTGTGTGTGTTTTGTTTTGTAACATTAAGATGAGGCTCAGGAAGTGAAACCCACGATGCTTCCTTGTTGAGTCATTCATTTTACTGTGTAAATCTTTTTCCCTCTCAGTGCTCTTCATTTTATAAAGAAATTAATTAAACCAGGTGTGTTACAGTCATTAAGGTAAACACACTGTATCCTGCAGCTCAGAAATTATTTTACAATTTCCTTTTATTCAGCGTCACAACAACACAAAACCTTAAAGATGAAAACATTTGTGGTGTGTTCAGAATGTTTTCAGAGTCAGTGTACTACAAAATCTACACCCATCTACTGTACTATAGAAAATACTCGCAAAAATATTTCGGCCCACGTTACACCTACGCATTTTAATGAAACATTCTCTACAGTCTGATCCTGGAACATTTCATTTTTATCATGTGTGTGCGTGTATATATATATATACATATACACACACACACACACACACACACACACACACACACACGCACATCATTTTAAAAAAATTTAATCAACCAAGTTGCAAGTAAATCTGATATAATTTACTCAGTTCTCATGTTGGTTTTATATAAAATAGATGTGTTGACATAATTTCTGTATATAAAAAATAAATTATGTTTTTTTCATTATTTAAGAAAATATATATGTTAAAATGTTTGTACATTTATTTATTTATTTATTTACTTATTTATACAACATACTTTATTTTCTTTTTTATTTTAATTATTATTTTAATGATGTTTTTTCTGTTCTTTCTTCCTTTTTTTTTTTTTTATCTGTACTGTGCTCAGTGTACTTTTCTACTCTGAGAATTCACTAGTGTTAATTATTAACTCGGCTGAACAATGGGTAATCTGATTTTTTGCACTTATGACCCCTTTCCCTTTCTTTCTCCTTTAAGGAGAAGATAGATTTTACTTTAGTGTAGACGAATATTAAACAATTAAGGAGCAAAAGAAAGAAAGAATAAATGTATTTTACTTTATACCTCTTGCATGTATATTTTATGCTTTATCCAGATTTAAGAGCACAATAATTCAATTAAATTCAATTCAATCAGAATTTCTCACTTGCCATTTTTGCACATGTTGTCACTGAAAGTTGCTTTGTGATGATTTAGACATGCAGTTTGCATGAAGCTACACTGGAAGGCATCAGATTTTCTCACTTGACGCAACATTTGTCACTTGCAACATTCGCCTCATAGTTCCTTTTTCAGAATAAAAGTAATGTAAATCTAAAGAATTTTAAAAAGCAATAGCTTGTAATATGCTAAATAAGCATCTTAAATCATGTTCAGTCATTACAGTGTGATAATGAGGTGACTCAGGCGCATAAACGCTGCTCATACTGATGAGTTTCTGACGTGTCGAAGTTCAGATTTCCATATTTAGCCTCACATTTTGCTCCTGCGGTTTGTGGGACGGCACTGAACAAAGTTCAGGTGTAAAGTTTATTCCTTTATTCATTTATTCTGCGCTGTGAGAGATCCAGTGAGCCAAAAGAACATCAGATGCAGCACTAGAAAAGTTTTACAGTCCATTAACTTTGACCTTTAAACCGCACACATGATTAAAGTTTAGAAAAATATTCTGAGGAAAATTATTTTGGGGATAAACATAAACCTGTGGCTGTAAAACCACAATAATTACACTAATAAACACTAATACACTAGTAATTTGAAGTGAGTTTATTCTGTAAATTCAGTTTCTACAAATTCAGGCTTTTGTGAAAGTTAAAGGGGTGTGGCATCTGTGCCAAAGTGGGTGTGGCCTTTTGTTCAAGTGAAGTAGGTGTGGCCTCTGTGTCTATAAGTACCAGTGAATGAGGCATGGCCTGTGTGTCTGTTATTCTCAAGAAAGGAGGCGTAGCCTGTGCGTCTGTCAGTTTCAGTAAAGGAGGCGTGGCTTTAGTGTCCCTCATTTTCCGTAGAGGAGGCGTGGCTTTAGTGTCTCTCCGTTTCAGTAAAGGAGGCGTGGCTTTAGTGTCTCCCTCAGTTTCAGCGAAGGAGGCGTGGCTTTAGTGTCTCCCTCAGTTTCAATAAAGGAGACGTGGCTTTAGTGTCTGTCAGTCCGAGTGGACAAGGCGTGGCTTTAGTGTCTTCCTCAGTTTCAGTAAAGGAGGCGTGGCTTTAGTGCCTCCCTCAGTTTCAGTAAAGGAGGCGTGGCTTTAATGTCTGTCAGTCCGAGAAGACGAGGCATGGCCTGTGTGTCTGTCAGTTTCAGTAAAGGAGGCGTGGCTTTAGTGCCTCCCTCAGTTTCAGTAAAGGAGGCGTGGCTTTAGTGCCTCCCTCAGTTTCAGTAAAGGAGGCGTGGCTTTAGTGTTTGTCAGTCTGAGTGGACAAGGCATGGCCTGTGTGTCTGTCAGTTTCAGTAAAGCAGGCGTGGCCTTATAAGTCCCAGTGAAAGAGGCGTGGCCTCTATGCCTGTTAGACTCATTGGTGGAGACGTCTCAGTCGCAGTCTCAGAGGTGTAGGCGTGGCCTTTCACTCCCTTCTGTTTGATTAAAAGTGAAATGTTAACACTGAATCACATCATCACAGTGAAACAGCTTTGAATCAAATCGTTCTGACTGTTAGTTATTTTGGGAGAAATACTACAACTGAAGTAAAAACCAAGTCTCTTGTTTTTCACACAAATCTGCTCTGTATATCATTTGTCTGAATTTGTTTCTCGCAAATGTGTTCAGTCAAAACAGATCCACTCCAGTCCTTTAGAAATCCTCCAGCAAATGTTTTCTTTAAGGGTTCTTTAATGGTCTTAAGGGTTCTTATCTTCCTAAAGCGGTCTTCTCTGATTTTGTGCACAATGCTAAACTGGAGACTTTACACTTCTATTACTTGTTAGCTACATTAGCTGCGTAACTCCAGTCTAAACCCGAGAGAGGGGCGTCAAGGACTTTCAGTTTTTGGTCGTTCTATCTCTTTAAAAAAACTCCATCTGTCTGTGGCAGCATTCCTGCATTTCCAGTAAAGCATAACTCAGCTCACTTAACACATTTTTGAAGAAATTCCCAAACTGTGCGTCTGAAATTGAAAGGTATTTGGGTCAAACTAAGAAAAACATTTCATCAGTGAAGAGTATTTGATCAAATAACATGAAATCAGAAAGTTGTATTATTCTCTACCTTTTTGTTGTAAGAATAAGACTTCATGCGAGTTCAGATCTACGGTGGGTGTGTTTTTAAGAGCTTTAAATGTTATGTGTAATTTTAGAGTTATAACAGAAATAATAACCATGAAAGAGTGCAAGCACAGCCATGTTGTGCAGCGTTCACAGTCACCGTTTGTGCTTTTCTTGGACATCAAATATCAGAGAAAAAGTACCGAAGTCGGTGCAGCAGACTGGAAACTATTTTCACCTCTGCAAAGCCAAGAAAGTGCACACTTCCTTTCAAACATAATGAATGAGCACAAATGTGTCTCTCATAAATCTCCACCTCATCTGACGAGCATCGCTGCTTCTTAGATTATTTTGGCATACTTTTTTGTTTAAATAGAGAAAGACGGCTGACAAGCGAGCTACAGTTTGTCAATGTTTCTCATATCATTCTGCCATCAGTGATAAACAGTGATAAACAGTGTTTATCATTCAGCGCCCAACCCAGAGTCGGAAACTTGAGTTCAAATCTTTTTATCAATATTTATGTGGGAAAGTTCCTGGTATTCAGAGTCAGGTTACGCACCTGCTAAAGCGGATTTTTCTGAGCTTATTAAAATCACCTGCTCCAAGGTTGCCAGATTTGTCTTGAGTCGAAGCTTCCGAGACGTGAATTTTCCACAGCATCTAAACCTATTATAAAGAAAAAGTGCTCAAGGTGTGAAGGATAAGCTGACCAAGCACCCACCTGCTATGCGTACAGAGAAACTTTAATTTCATTCATCATTTTATCCAAAAATAATTCCCTCCTCGAGATAAGCGATGTCTTCAGTTAAGAATCCTACGATGTCCTCTGTAGACTTTAAAGTGATGATATTATTAATTAATTAACAGCACAAAATGTATTATTATTATTATTATTATTATTATTATTATTATTATTGGCCTTGAATCACATTCCATAGTGTGTGAGTGTATTTCCAGCCAAAACATGAATTTTGTCATGACACGTTGTGGTTACATCAAACTGTCAGAAAGTGGCGCTGGACTTAACAATGTTCCTCACATGAGCCGAAATCACACAGGAAACGTGTGCTTAAGAAGTTCAAGGTCAGGATGGAGCATAACTGAGACATGTCCATGCATGTACACCTACACGCTATATCACCTGTCAGACGGTGATGTACCAGACACCATAACACACACTCCCAGGTCAAAGTCCCGTGTGTCAGGTGTTCAGCAGGGTGTGTTGGCGATGATGTAAAACCTCACGATAACGTCATGTTAAGATTCCTCTATTCATCCTGACAGTTCGCTGAGCGTCTAACGCAGCCAACAACCTGAGCAAACACATTACTCATCGCTAATGTACCAGCTTTCTGTTGCTTGGCAACAAATGACAACAAAACATTGATTCTTGATTAAATTTGTGCATTGTGGACTTCTGTGTCCCTCCATCTTTATTGTCAGCGCGCTGCCCAAAAGCTAGCTTTAATTATCTAAAACTAATGCAAAGTGTTACTCAGCTGATCCTTACGACTGAATCTGTTACTCAAAAAGTTCATAATTGTTATAAAATTAGCGTACAATTGCAGTTTTGCAACAATTCCTGTTTATAAAGAGAAGAAGATTGAGGTTAGGATTAGGGACGGGGTTAGATCATAAATTGTGTCAGGAAGAGTTCAGAAAAGTTTAGAGTTTAGAGTTAGCGGTTCAGGCTAAGTCTAATAACTGTATTTTTAGTCATACAGAGTCTTTTCTTAGTAATTTATCATCACATCTGAAGGAAGCATTGAAGTTCTTGACAATTCTGTCTCATTTTTTAGATGAAAAAATATAAAAGTTAATGTTAGGATTAGGGGCGGGGTTAGTGTTCATATTTCTTGTAACTTGATTTGAGCAAAATTCAAATCTACATCTCCTTTGTTTGTTTGAATTTGCAGAATTTTCGCATGAGTTCAGGTGGTTTATCCTTCCTGATGCCTTCAGCGTTTCAGAAAAGGCTGTCTCGACAGGCATTAATAAAGAATTTTGGAGACTTTGTTGAGAAATTGCACAAAATAAAGGCATTGTTTGATAACTGATGAAATAAAATTAGTTCTTGGAAGGTGAGTCAGACTTTTAGACACAACTGTTTCACTATGAACAGACTCAGTAAATATCAGAGTATGACGCATCCTCCTGTGATTAATACAGGATAAATATGAGGTAAAGAGGTGCTTGAGAGGTTGTTGCTGTCATTGGAAGTTGTCATTGGCCAATAAATGCACTGATTCCATTTAGGAGGAGGTTCACTACGGTAGGAAGCATTTTAGGAAACTCCGGAGTAGTTTGTCCCATTCAGAAGGTCTCTTGTTTTGGAATTTGAACATGACATGACATGCAAAATTGCCAAAGACTCCACCTGTCAGCGCAATTAGCATTAAATCACTAACAATTGCTAATTTAGCTAGCTGAGGGTAATGATATCGATATTTCTTACAGTTCTGTCTCATTTACATTTTCATTGTGTCCTTACACTGTTTGAATAAAAAAAGCTTACCATTAAGTTCTAGCTAGATAAATAGTTAGCCTCATTATTACCTCGCTAATCCTCAGTGGCCATATTCCTAGTTGCTTAGCAACAGTGCAACATCGTTCGTACAGCTTAAACCACTTAAACAGCAAGTGCATTTGTGTTGAAATCACATTTCATCAAAGTTTCATTTGAATACACACACTGCAAGATATTTAGCGTGTAACGTTATAAATAAAACATTTCTGCAACATTCTGAAAACGTGATGTAAAACGATTGGATTTTGAATGGATTAAGGAACAAGGAACTAAAAAAATTCTAATATGTAAAATTCCTTGGAAATGGCAATTCAATAAATTCCAATAAATTAAAAAGCTGTAGTTTTGTTTTTATTAAAGCTGAGAAGCAAGCTAGAAATATCAGTGATAACGCAGTGACGTCGTGACGTACGATAAACCCGGAATTTGTAATTCCATATCTCAGTTATATCAGAATTTCTGACACAAAGGGTAGATGTAATATTAATGGAGTATTAATGGAGACTTATGGAGTCTTAATGATGAGCATCATGAATATTATTACAAACTTAAGATGAATTTAGTAACTTGAATATTCAGGAGAAACTGCATGAATTGGTTTTCATTGTGAGTGAAATCGGATGGTGTCGTGTACGAACAGGCTGCGTGTGAAACGTTTCCGGTGTCGAGGTTTTGTCGCTGAAGGAATGAACAGCTGTTTAAACAGAACCTCATAAACTGTTTGATCGTCCAGACGTTGTTTTAGAAGAGACGACGACGTAATCCGCTCAGCGTGTAATTAACTGCAGCGCTCTATGATTTATAGACACGCCCACTTTCGTGATATCCTTTCATTAACTCTGGGATAAAAGACCACTGACTGGAGAACAGTTTGAAAAAAAAAACACTAAAATATTGTTTTTGTTGTTGAACGCTCAGTCAAGATCTTTTTATTAGCAACACTTGCAACTTCACACCTTACGACGACTCAAACACGCGTAACATGCTGTGTGAACACAACACGATATAACGTAGCGGAAAGCTACATACAAAGGATGCTTAAGTAAAAGTATGGATAAGTGTTATAAAATTATTGTTGTTAGGTCTTGTTGTTCTCTCTCTCTCTCTCTCTCTCTCTCTCTCTCTGTTGAGCTACACATGCTACTCCTGAGATACCAGTGATCCTGACCCCTTCTGTTCTCTTTAATTAGATATTTCACTTTTTGCTTTCAACTTTACTCAGAAGTCAGAAGTCTGAACTGTTCAAGCTACAAAGTGGGAAAAAAAACCACAGACACGTCCATGAAGTTAGCCAGCTAGCTTTAGTGATCATGAGTTTATAATGTATTTACTTTCTCAAAACACCAAATTGTACGATTAGCGTCGTACCTTATTTTAAAGTAGTGATTTTGTTTACTGTTGAGTGTGTGAGCGGCCATGTTGACATGATGTCATATCCTGAACTCGAGGTCGAGGTCACCTTCCCAAATTTCCGAGTAGGAATTCCAGGTTGAGGAGACATTTTCTTTGATTTGTCCCAGTCTGAAATTCCGAATTAGTCAAACACAAAATTAGCCTAATGTTAGCTAGCTTGTTCGAGAACTTGGCTAGCTAATAATGTGAAATAGCTATCGTTAAATAATAGTAACCTTAGCTAGCTTAGCCAGTGTTGCTAAATTATGACGTGCCAATTCTGTTTGTTGCTGTGTAAATGATGTCCAACGCTCATCAAAGCAGATTTTGCAACAAATAAATGAGTAAACAAGTAAGAGTTATTTTAAATAATACTTAGGAAAATAAATAAACAAATCCCATGAAGTGCTTTCCACTTCTACCAAATAAATGAACACACAGTAAACAAGATGTACAACCAGCTTCAATGAGAATTGTTTACATTTTAGTTTTATTCTGAATCTCTCGATAAGTCTCGTGAGCTGTGTGTGAGATGAAACGCTTCGTGTGAATGCATCTGAACATCGTGTTGGCCGTTTTTTCAGGTCCATTTACTAATCAGGTGACTTTACGGTGTTTAATTTCCGACTGTAGTCCATCTGTCGCTCTGCACCGTGTCTCAGCTTCCCTCCATCATCAACACTCAGTTCTACATTTCCACATTAAATTATGCAAAAATATTAACATCAGTGTCTGATAATTAACAGCTTCACAAATTAAATTATTTACAGTGAAATTAATAGCAGAGTGTGAATTTCTGGATAATATAAAAAGTGAGTAATAAACACTGTGTGTTGCTGTTATAGTAAAATAATCAGTGATCAGGTGCGAAGGTGCGAAGTTGATTATTTTCCTGTAACAGCACATCCAACCTAACAGTGTTTTATTCCTCTTATACCACAGCAATTTAACACTTTTATTCAATTTATTAAGGACACGTCATGCTTTTTTTAATCCATTTCCAGTTACATTTAATGTTGTGGAACGTTTGTAAAATGATGTAGTTCCTGTTCTCACTTACGTTATAGCAGCTGGAAACAATCGTTCCCTCACCAGAGTCTCTTTATTCTCTCTCTTGAAGTTAATAAGACAAAAAACAACGACAACAACAAAAAAAAAACCGCAAACGAGAAACCGCAAAGTGTAAACTGAAACTGGTACAAAGACCTGACACTGGAGACTCCTTCCATAAATTTGAAACAAACGTCTCCTAACGGAAAACTTCACCCTATCAACGATTACACACATTTTTTAAAAAATCCGTTTATGTGAAGCGTCGGCCGTACACGTCCCTGTGAACGAGCTGTTGCTATAGAAACGATAACGTATTAGAACGAGTGCATTAATATAAAGCTGGGATTTGCAGCTGCACTACTGTAAAAAGTGAACCAACACCTTCTGACCAATCAGAATCCAGAACTCAAGAGGGCTGTGGTATAAAGCGTAACACTGAACACTGCTTTAACTCAGCACTATTTTGTGACAATAAGCCCTTTGTTCTTGGCCTCGTCTCCGAGCAGGAAGCGCGGCGTTTTGTGTAAGCTGAGCCTCTGATCGCCGTTTCCACCTGCTGCTCCGGCTCCAATTTGACTCGAAAGTGTATTTGCATGGCTTCATGCACGACTAGCTCGGTGTTTTTCAACGCCGTCCTCACGAGGGTTTCACTTTCCACTAATTTACTCTTTACACACCAGCGATGTCGTGAGCCAGGAGTCAGCTAATTAGCGATTCGTTCACACAGAATGAGTTTAGTTAATTTGATGTGCACACGCTGTTTCTAAATAAAGAAGCAGAGGCTACATGCTAATGTACCAAGAACTTGTAAAGACAGGGCTCAGAGAAAGAAAAAAAACATTTCAGGCTAATAATTATGACATTGTAGTGACCTTCATGTGCACTAATCTCATAATTACGATATTTCAGACAGCACCTGAAGGCAGCATTACGTTAGCTTGTCTACTGTTGACTAATGCTAGCTAGCTTGCTACAGACCTTATAAGTTTGTTATCAAGGTTAACGAGGCGGCTAGTCACCTACACTTCTGCTTTACGCAATATAATCATTAGGCTAATATTAGCTAGCTTGCTAGAGACCTTGGCTACTGGTTTACACAAGATAATACTTAGCCTGGCTACTGTTGACTAATATTAGCTAGCTTGCTACAGACCTTATAGATTTATTATCAATGTTAACAAGGCGGCTAGTCACCTGCACTAATTAACCTGGCTAGTTTGCTAGCAACCTTGGATATAAATTAGAATAAGTTTCACAAGCTGACTAGCAATGAAGACTATTGGTTTATGCAATATAATCATTAAGCTAATGTTAGCTGGATTGCTAGTGAACCTGGCTACTGGTTTACACGATAAAATAAACTCACATCAAATTTGTGTTAGCTAGCATGCTAGAGAAGTTTGTTATCAAGGTTAACAAGGTGGCTAGTCACCTACACTTCTGCTTTACGCAATATAATCATTAGGCTAATGTTAGCTAGCTTGCTAGAGACCTTGGCTTCTGCTTTACACAAGATAATAGTTAGCGTGATGTTAGCTGCCTTGCTAGTTTTATATGATATAATAGTTAGCTTAACATTAGCTAGCTTGTTAGAAATCTTGACGAGCTACTAATGTGAAAAAACACTTAAATTTAAGATTTATCGCAGATTAGCAAAACACACCAGGTGTGAATATGATGCATATGATGGTGTTATGATGTGATTGTTGCTGATATAGCGTTAAAATTTTAATATTTACATTTTTCAGCAGAGAATCTGAATGTACATTACAAAAAAAATCAAAATAAAAACTCCACAAATAAGAACACAGTCAAGGAAAATTCCAGAAATACTGACAAAAACATGGAATATTGTTTTTTATATCCACGTCCTTAGAGATATTTGTGTATTCGCAGGGCGTGACGATGGAGTCGGCGCCGTTCAGTCGGAATCAGTGGTCGTCTCAGTCGTTACGCATCACGGCCAAGGAGCTGTCGCTGGTCAGCACTCGAGGGAAACACAACGCCATCGCTGAACGCTTCTCCAAGTGAGTAAAGAAGAGCTCCTGAGAGCGGCCTTTATTTCATCACTTAACAAAAACTAATGCGCTTTTTAAACATTTTAACAGCGTTTATCAGGGCGAAATTTACATACAGCAGCTTTAATGTGTTCCAGATCATTAAATTCTCTTCTTAAAGTATAATTCCTAACGTTAATTCATTCTAAAATCTCATATTTATGGTGATGTTCTTGTAAAATACTGCATTATGTACACACTGCCCCCTGGTGGAGAACTCATCAAAGTGTCACAGGTTTTTATGTTTCAATTTTTAAATCATTTTATGTAAATAAATACAACTTAATTAATGCAAAATAAAGTTTATTCCATCTGTGATTGAAAATAACTCCAGATAAATGAACATAGATTAAATAATAAAATTAATTACAGATATGAATTTCATTATTTGGTTTTTTTTCTGTTTATTATTTATGTTATTTAGTGAACACCATTATTTAGTTTATATTATTATTTAGCTAACAACAACAAAAAAAAATTTAATTAATTAATAATAAATAAAAGTAATTCTGGTGTTAGAGACTGTTAAAAAAATATTTATTTAATATGATTTAACTATAAGTATTTAACAATTTAATTCTTAATTATTTATTCATTAATTTCAACCGTTTATTAATTTAGAAGTTCAGAATTTATGTCACTTTTTGTCAGAATAATTATAAATTAAGTGAAAATACTTTAATAAAC
>CM040473.1:20731119-20745364 GCA_022758105.1 Pangasianodon gigas | reverse complement strand
AAAAAAAAAATGCATTTCTACAAATCAAACAGCAAACTAAAAGCGACAAAAATATTTCTAACTACTGAAGTTAAGGTTATAGTGTTAGGTTTAGGTCCTCATAAGGAAATCCTACATGACCGTGTGTGTACTTTTTTAAAATTATTTTTCTATCCCTGTTCATCATCAGGTTGCACATTACGTTAAAGTTGCATCAGATATTCAGTGAAATGTGAAAGCGTTCTCTTCACAGTTTGCTTCATTTTACAAAAACTCGATCCAACTTTAATTTCTATTAAAACATCTAAAGAATTTTTCAACACTTGAAACAAACTTCCACTTTTCTTAAGAAAGGACACGTAGCGGTGCTTAATTACGGAGGTTTATTTAACTCTGACATGTGAAGAGCTTTCATTATTATGCTAATGTGCATAAAGACAAAAGTCGTTTACTATAAAGACTCAGATTTTCCATTCACTCTTTGTGATGTTAATAGCTCTGAGTAGATAAGCCCTGTGTGTGTATGTGTGTGTGTGTGTGTGTGTGTGTTTCCTGGCTAAGAAGGACACAGGAAGACCTGAGTACTCCAGCATCTCTGGATTTTCTTTTCCTTTCTCCGTTTTTTAAAGATTGGAATCTGATTTGGACATTTTTAAGGATTTAGACGTTAAATCCAGTGAATGTTTTACGACTTCGGTGCTACAAAGTTTTATCATGCTCCATTTTTTGACTTCTTTTCTGGTGGATTGAGTTTTTTTTTTTTTTTGCTTCTTTGTTCAGGTACAGCATCAGATTTCAGTTTGAGCTTCATTGTTTTGGATTTTAAATTGTAAATCTGCTAAAACTTTCATTGTTAAATTTTTTAAAACAATTTGCATTTTGAGTGTTTACAGCAGAAATCTTGAAACATGGCACAATTTATAAATAATACAGCTTTTTCTGATGGATTTGAAATTTAAACTGTAAATCTGCTACACTTTTTTTCAGGTTTAAAACATAAATATGATAAACTATTTGCTTTGTTGTAGATATTTTTTGCGATTTTTGTTGTTGTTGTTGTTGTTGTTCAGGCGTGGCATTGAATTACATTATACTGTATATTAGCATCTGTGATTCTGTGTTTAAAATCTGCTAAACATTTCTGGATTAAAACTGTAAAATCATCTGAACTTTAAGGAAAGTTTAAAACTTTTTATGCTTTGTTGTTCAGATATCGCATCAGGTTTTCACCTGTAAATTTGTTGCACATTTCTGAATTTAATCTATAAATGATATAGAATGTATATTTCAGCATGTTAACATGAAAGTTTCAGGATAAGTTAAACTATATAAAACATAGCATGGTCTGTTTTTTGTTTTAATTCCTGGATTGTTTTGTTGTTCAGGTCTAACCTGGTTCTTGGGAGCTGATTCCTGTACTTTTCATAATTTAAATTTTAAACCAATTTTTAAAGTTTTAAAATGCTTTTTTCCTCTCCGTTGTTTAGGTGCGGCGCATGAACAGCACTTCAGAAGACTCGGATATTCGACCAGCAGACAGAGGTACTGAAACCAAACTGCTGATTTTATTAACATTCTGAATTTCACACTAGACACTTGTTTGCCTGATGCGTTGTGTTACGTTTAAATTGCCGTACAGATGTACGTATATTTTTATTAACATGACACATCAGCATTTAATACGAAATCAGCGTTTTCAACAGGAATAGTCTATAAATCTGTAGCAGATCCTGGATCAGTGTATATACTGTATATACTTTATACTGTATGCTTGCTGTACATACATACATACTTTTATACTATATGGTATACACACTTTATAGTGTTTATTGTATTTTTTATTGTATAGTATTTATTGTCTAATGTTATATGTTTGTTTTTTATAACACCAGTCAGAAGCGGTGCTTCTAATTTCATTGTATACAGAGATACACAATGATAATAAAGGCTTTCATTCATTCATTCATTCATCGCTGAATAGTAAATGACACAAACACACTGAATTGTGGGATAGATACAGGACCGTAACCAGGATCAAAATTTTAATGAGGCCCACGTTGTAGAAATGTGTTATGTGAGGAATAACACACGACAGACGACAGACTGTTATATGAAAATAATGCATGCATGGGGTGTGATGCGGCACAACGCGCCAGTGGAGTGCCACTAATTCAATTCAATTCAATTTTATTTGTAGAGCGCTTTTAACAATGGACATTGTCACAAAGCAGCTTTACAGAAAAATCCCCCATAGTGCATTATTTTCATTTAACCTCACAGTCTGGAGTGTGTTATTCCGCTTATACCACAGCGATTTACCAACGATTACAATATTTAATTTATTAATGAATGATACGTCACACATTTGAACAGTTTAGAGTTAGATTTAAAGTTGAGAGAGACTAGTTAGTTCCTGTTCTCGCTTACATTAAAGCCTCTGTCTCTCTCTGTCTCTCACACACACACACACACACAAAGTGCAGCCTGTCATTTTACCAAGAAAACAGGAAAAAAATACAAAGAGTAACCGAGACTGAGAGCGCCTACAACCGAAACTCCTTCTGTAAATTAGTTAATCTTAAAATTTAATTTTAATTTAATTTTAAATTAATTAAAGTTAATTAAATGTCTTCTAACCAAAAACATCTCCATATCAACATTTATACTTTTTACTTTGTGAAACAACACCACGTCTTTAAATCTGTTTATTATTACTCTTAGATTATGTGACATGTCCGCTGTATAAGTGCCTGTGTATGAGCTGTTACTGTAGCATGATACATAACGTATTAGAGCAAGTGCATTAATATTAATGTTCATGTTACAGCAAGAACTACCTGTGCTGTTATACGAAAATAATGCACACCTACTGACCAATCAGATTCGAGCATTCAACTGCGCTGTGGTGTAAAGCTAAATATATCACATTGACGAATATGTGCTGCATCAAGTGCTATTTTATGATCTTGAATATGTTACACTTCCATTCTTCTAGACTGTTTAATTTTATTTAGTTAATAAATGAAATAGTTAATAAAAAATAATAGTTACTGTTGGATGCAGTGTTGAAACGTGTGTGTGGAAAGTGTGTGTAGTGTGTTCATGTTTCTCGAACATCTTCTCCCAGGTTTGGTCTCTCTGGAACGATCCAAATCTCTGAGGGACAGAATGGCGAAGTATCAGGCCGCCGTGTCCAAACAAGACTCCCGCAGTCCTCAGAGCTCGGTAAGAGACAAACCACCTCCGTCTTCACGGGAAACCGTTCTTAACGTCTGCTTCTCTGAGAAATTCAGCAATAACCAATTAAACCGGTCAAATTATTTAATACAGAGAAGAATTTGTTGCTGCAGGTGTTTGTTTTAATGGGAAAAAAATGTTTCATCATTTTCATGAAAGGAAATTTCACACTAAATAACAGTGTTAATAATTAATAAATAGAGATCAGGATTAATAGAGATCGTGTAAAGGAGAGATCCCTGAATATGGTAGCCTCTATATAGCTTTATTAGCACTTGTTTAGGATTTTTATAATGTATATATTTATGATTATATACAACTAAAAAGTTTAAGATACAGATACAGCTAACTGAGCACAGCTAAATATATTTATTATATTTATTACAAATAATCTTTTAGGAAGTAAATTCATGTTTTAAAAAAGCATCTGAAACAGTTTAATAATGTGATTTTTTTTTGCAAATAATGAATTAGAGCAGATTAGCATTAAGGAGTTAGCTAGCTAACGGGTTCCTGCTCATTAGGAAATCATTGAGAAGCTTTAAACATACCACAGATGTTTATTCACCATGTGGTCTGGAATTTTTATGGTTTAAGAGACTGAAAGCTGAACGAGGCGCTGAGTTACAGCTCTAATAACACGGCGTGGATTCCAGGCCTGTTGCTAGCCTTGTGTTTTGTTTTTTTTTTTGTTTTTTTGTCTTTTCCTGTGTAATAAATTCACATAAAAACTCACACACTCACAAGTCACCCTCGCTCTGACGAGTTTAACTCAGGGTCATTTAAAGACTTGTTGATCACAGATAAAACATTTTGTCGTGCACCTTTAGTGAGTTATTACTATTAAATATTGCGGTAATAAAATGCTCGTGTTGTGATATTTACAGTCGACCCCAGCTGAGATCGAAGTCAAAAGTTCAGCAGTGGATCTGAAGGAAAATGCGCCTCCTAGTGGTGGAGAACAGACTGAGAAAGAGGTACGATTGAATAAAAATCATCGCTGTTTAACTATTGCTATAAAAGGTTACGTTTTTTATTAATTATTTCATTTTATTCATATTAAATATGATTAAAACTAATACTAATTGACCCTGAATTTCAAAATTCAACATTGTGTATAGTAATTCTTTGTAGTAATACAGTATATGAAAATGTAGAATTAATATAAATATAAATATAATACAAAAAAGAAGCACAAAATTGTAAAAATTGTAAAATATACACAAAACAACAGAAAAGGTAACTTTTATCACTTTATCCAGCAAGTGATAAACCAAATGCAGTGACAGGAAAGATGGGAAACTGAACTTTATTTAAAAAAAAACAGCAGAATAAAAAGAGGAATATAAAAAATAAACCATTAAGGTTTTTCTTTGAGTCGCACCACAAAGATTAAAATAAAATTTTATCTATTATTCCTTTTCTTTTTTCACAGAGCACAACTTCAGAGTCGATGAGCACTAAACCCAATGGTGAGTCACGCATTTTTCTACCTTTCACACATTAATCACGCTTTTTTTCTCTCTTCCATGAATTAAATCATATGAAAGTTTCTTGGTTTAAAAAATTAACAAATCAGATTTCTCTTTACCAAAAAAAGTCCAAAAATTTCATCAGTTAAGATGCTAAAACATTAAAATTTGCTCAGCTTTATTTGATCTTTATTTAAAACTAAAACAGATCCATTTTAAATCTTTGTATGAAACTAAAATCTCTCTGGTGTTTCATATCTGATATCTCAGTACTGGACTTTATAAATTACACAATTTTCATCAGTTTGATTCTGTAAATGATTCTGTAAACTCATTGTTCTTTTTTAAGGTGTGTTAGCTGATACAGGAAGTTCGAGCACTGCAGTGTCTGAGCCAGAAACCAACGACGCGCCCAAATTTGTCCGGGTAAATGAGCTATAAACGTAATAACGTCACGGATCATATCGTATTTACTCCAATTTATCAGATATTCTAGGGATTCTAAGCAACAACTTACACACACACACACACAAACACACACACACACCAATCAAATTATTTTATATGCAAGAATGAACAAAATTACCACTTCATTCATGAGGGGAAAATAGTTTAACAAGCAATAAAATAAAAACAACTGAACATGAAATATATATATAGAAGGATTAATTCTCCAAACATGGAAATAATATTTAATAAATAAATAGATAAGATTGAACTAAAATATGAAGCAAGAAAGCAGACAAAACGACTCAATGATTAAAATGAATTTCTTGTCGTTTTGGGTCCATTTCTTTTTTCGGAGAAAAAAAGCTTCATGATCGCAGCTTCTTCATTATCTTCTGATGTTAGTTATCTAATTTTCATTATGTAAATTGCAGTTTCTATTCTTTTCACACTGCAAGGGTTTGCCCCGATCCTGCCTGATACATAAACCTTTTTGCCAAACGATACGAAAGCCTGCATATCTAGTTTAAACATTCACAGCGCCCCCTGGTGGTCCGGGGCCTCTAAGTGACCACTTATGGGAAGAAACAGTGCTGAGAATTCCTTCACGCTGCAATCATCAAATCAAGTTTTAATGCTAGTTCTAATTTAACTGACTTTAAAAATGGTGGATCGCCAGCCTATACATGTCACATATCACTCTATTCATTCATATCACTCTATTCATTCATATCACTCTATTCGTCAACATTATGAATTAAAATGATCATCAGGAATGATAGAGCAGTAAGAATTAGAAGATGGAAGTAATATATATGTCTCAGTGAACAGAGAAATACTTGTCAAACTATTATTTTATTGGGAAAAAATCTAGATGTAACTGGAAAAATCCATTTGTTTATATTCTTCTTTATTTAATTGCAACCTTAATACAAAATTATCTGCAATCAAACATTAAAAACATGTTCTTTTGGCAGGCAGCGTGAGTGTAGAAAAATATATTTACACACTGAAAATAATAGAAGTGATATGTAATGCACAGAGAAGTGCACTGTGATTAATCATTACAAATTAATCAAGACAAAAACAGTTAGCACTTTGTGTAAGTTAAATCCATGTGTATAAAAGTACATTTCAGGCCTTAAATAGTAGTAAACTGTTTTAAATTCCAATTTACATAGTCTTAGATTTTAGGCTAAAACCTTGTTAACCGGGTCACATTTTTTGTTTTTGTTTGTTTGTTTGTTTGTTTGTTTGTTTTTATCGAAAATGATCATAGATGTCCGAATCTGCTTCAAAAACACTGGGTGTGTTTTAAACCGAGTTGCTTGTAACTTACTCTGATTCTGAGATCTTTTGTACTTTTATCTTTTTTCTTGCTGTATAATACACACAAATACACTTTTTTTTCCTTACGTGTATATTTATTGTCTCAGCACAGCAAACTTGGTCATAAATTCTATACAAACATGGCATTAAAACATCTTTAAAAGCGTTTAACTTTCAGACATCCTGTATATATACGTCATCATAAATGTTTATATAATTAATTTAATTACATACAATGATTTGTGAAGTTTCATTTGTCTGAATTTGAATATTGTACTCTTGATTAATAAAGTTATAACTGAGTTCATACCAATAATAATAACTAATTTTTTTTTTAAATGGTCCTTTTAGAGGACTCAGACTTTCAGTCTTGACTCTGACGATTTTAAATATGTTTGGATTTTTTGTAACTAGTCCGTAACAAACTCAGTGCCTTTTATGTTGATTAGCGTATTGTAGATCAGGGTATTGCTGATTAACGTGTTGTTAATTAGCTAGCTAACAGTTAGCTCTGTTGCTTTATTCCTGTTGTGGTGAATTTTTTAACTTTATTTAAAACATTTTGTTTTATTTGATAGGGGCAGAAGTATCGTGCTTCTGTGCGAGAGACTTGCGTCGCTTGCCATAAGACTGTTTACCCGCTGGAGAAACTCGTGGCCAATCAGCAAACCTTCCACAACTCCTGTTTCCGTTGCGCTCACTGCAACACCAAACTCAGGTGAGTCTGTAAAGTTTGGATTTGGAATGATGATAATAATAGCGTTAAAATGACGAACGTTTGTTGTAGTATCATACACGGTTGACTAGTGTATTTATTTATTTATTTATTTATTTATTTATGTATGTTCTTTGCTAGCATGCAGAGATGCTTCATTAGAAAGTCAGTTGTGGTGTTAGTTAGATTGGACTATTATACATTTACAGATTTGTAGGACTTATCTGTAGGCAAATGAAGAGTTTCTAAGAGTATTGTGCATCTTAGATCACTAATTTCACTTTATTTCTTCAGCTAATATTTGAAAAATCTGAATCAGAAAAAATAATTTTTCTTTAAATATTATTTTAGCTTGGCCAACTTTGCCTGCCTGCACGGTAGCATCTACTGCAAACCTCACTTCAACCAGCTCTTCAAGTCCAAAGGAAACTACGACGAGGGCTTCGGACACAGGCCTCATAAGGATCTGTGGACGGCCCGAGGTGACGACGAGGAGAACGAAGAGTCTGAAAAGCCAAAATCTGCTTCACCTGACCCCATCCCAGTTAAACCAACCAGTTCAGGAGAAGTCTTGGATCAAAATTCCACAGTTGAGGAAGCTCCGATAGCCAAAGTCACCGATCTTGCAACATCTCTGGAGACCAAAACTCAGCCACCAGTTAAAGAAATGGAGAAACCTGCAGCTTCTGTGGAGACAAGAAGACTGAAGATCACTTGGCCACCACGTGCTGAAGGTTCCAGTTCTGCTGTCGAAAGCGGAAAGAGCCCAGTTAGAGTCTTCAAGCTAAAATGGCCACCAGAGGACGAGGTCCAATCCAATCTGGAGAGCACAGAGCGAGTGGAGTTGAGGAATCTGAGACGCAGTGCATCTCTCAAAGAGCGAAGTCGACCTTTTTCTGTGGCACCAAGGATGGAATCCACCAACCAGGAGCAATCACGCCCCCTCAAGACCACTTTGGTGAGGCGTGGCTCTCTAGAGCTTCGTTCAACTTCCAAAATACAGATTGTCCAGAAGGAGAAAGGTGAGGAGAGCTCAGAAGCGAGAAAGCCCTCCGTGTCAGACCACAAGGCTTTAAACAGCAGTGAAGTGGAGGTTCCTCCAAAACAAGAGGAGAAACCCAAAATCCCACAATCCATCCTAAAACGGTCACAGTCAAACAAAAGTGAAGCTTTCGATGACAAGATGGAGGCTGAGGAGAAACCAAAAAAACCCCTGGAACTTAAGAAAACATCACCTCCCCTAGCTGCGGAGAACAACAGGACGTCTCAAGATGTCGGTTTCTTTGACGGAGAAGAAGCAGAAGAATCCTTCACCGTGGAGGAGCTGATCAAGAGGAACCGATGCTATGAAGATGAAGATGATAATGAAGAAGTTGCTGAAGTTTGAAACCACTCATCCCTCAGGATCTGCTCAGACTCTGACAGCGTTATTAGATTAATGAAAAGTAATTCGATAAAAGCCATAAATGGTCGAGGTGACGAGGTTCTTCTTCTTATTATTTTATTTTCATCTTCATCATCTCTATTTCTGGATTTTTAAAAAAAAGCACATTATTTTATTGCTGGTGCTCGTAATGTGACCATTTTAACCACTGTTCTGTTTTGGGTTTTTTTAGAGCTGGAACAAAATGCTGTTTTTATTGTTTAGGGTTTTTAAATTCCATGGTTTCACTTCCACAATTTCTCTCTCAGCAGCCCTACTGGAACCAAATTAATTTTTTATTTATATATATTTTTTAGTTTTTCAAGGGTTTTTTTAATCTATCTTTTGCCTGCTACAGCCTTGTAATTGGTCCATTTGTCCAGAGAACCTTTAAATACCTCCAGCAATCACAAAATCACAGCTGTTTTGGACAAATTTTTCAAAAATGAGAAAATTACGAGTAGTTGCTATCGACCCTATCACTGCATCTCCATATTTCCTCTCTTGGAGCATGCAGAAATTAAACTTATGCCAATCAGAAGATTGTAATTAATTATATAATGAGAGCTACAGGGATAAAACCTCAGTTTATTTTGCCTTTGAATACAATATTATGCAGATTGTACCGTTAAACGTCCTAGAGCATGGATATAAAGGGAGAATAGTAGCGGGCCTAAAGCAGAGCCTTGTGGAATACCGTATTGTCTTATTTGAACATCTTGTAATATCAGGTGTAATAAAATATTATAAATATTATAGTATAAAATATAAAGCGTTCTGTCTTAATGAACATTTTAGAAATAAACACTGAGGAAGCCGTGTTGCTGGAAAAGCAAGGAAAAGTCAATTATCGATCGCTTATTATGACGTTACCGGTATAACACAAAGTTATCATATTATAAACTGTAGCATTGTATAAATAAAAAAAAATATGATCATGTGACCAGGTGTGACGCAAATCTCCAGATTCATTAAAAAAAGAAATCTGTCTAGAAACAAACACCGTCATAATAGGACTAATGTCTTAACATCTATTTCTTCATTTTTGAAAAATTCTGCAGTAACAAATTAAACTGGCCAAATTATTTAATACAGCATTTTTTTTTTTTTTATAAATTTGTTGCAATATAATAAACTGGAACAAAATAAGTGACAAAATATCTTTACTTAAAATGAATACTTTTACAGTTTATACGTACGTTTTATCTTTTTTATGTCAGAGTCATGCTGCAGTTACTTTCATTTTACACCAAATCTTTAAAATGTTTTTTTTTTTTATTTATACTTGATTTATTCTTTGCTTTTAAGACATGAAAGATTCTCTCTCTCTCTCTCTCACACACACACACACACACACACACACTTTTAATTACGCTATCATGTTAACGGGATTATCATCTGGTCGTCTTTTACGTCTGAAGCCCAGCAAAGTGCCTCTCCATTTTTGTCTTAATGATCCATCTTAACATTTAATGTTAATGATTCTGATTTTTATGCAAATGTTTTATATTCTGTCCTTTATGACGAGACCAAACAAACGTTTACCTGCCTTAAAATGTAAGAGACCTTGGTGAAGTGTAAGGCTTTAATAAATTTAAGAAATGATTTGAGAGACTTATTGCTGAGTGTTGTGTTTTCACTTACATTACAATTCAGTGACATTCTAGCAAAACATTAGCACTTTAAATAATTTTTAAAAAAAAGTAGAATATAAAGGAAAATAATTATAGAAAACATCATAAAAATAATTCCAATAAAAAATAAACTTAATAAATTGCAATTAATATACTTAATATTAATAATAATAAATACACATGATACATACAGTATAAACTTTTATTAAGTTATCTTGCTTCTATAGAATCAGAATTTAAAAGTTTAGGTATAATAATATATATGTATATAAACCTTTATAATAAATATATTTTATCTTGCCCTCAAATTTTACTTTAATAAATAAATAGTTTTTTGCCAGTTTATAAAGAGAAATAACATTACAGCGCAGTTACTTTCAGGTCTTAATCACATGTTATTTAACTATTTCACCTGTTTAAAGAGTAAAACTAGTAGATTTAATTATACTTTTTTGAATGAGTATGTTAAATAAGTATTTTAAAATAACTTTTTTAAAATAATATTTGTAAATAAATGAGAAATTTCAGGTTATTATGAGCCAGGATTAAGATTAAGTGTCACCTTTTGTTTACTATCTTCATGTTTGATTGGCCCTAATAAAAATAGTTTACTAATAATAATAATAATAATAATACTCGATAATAATTAACACAGTAAACATCTTCCTCCTGATAATGTTACACTGAATTAAGTTTATAGTATTTTGTCTCACCTTTCTATTAAATGTAGTGTATATTTTTTTTCTTTTTTCTTTTTTTTTAAAATTATTTAGTTTTGTGACTTTGTACTCAGGAAATTAGCAGGAAGTAAAATTACTAACATGCAGGTATTTAATAAATAAAGAAGGTGGACACTTTTGGGCACAAGAGGGCAAAAAGGAGCTTCTTTCCACACTGTTTCTCGCTGCTGATACTGCAAATGATTCATTTACTTCCACTTACGCTAAACAGCACAAGCGCTGGCAGAACAGACTCTGTTTCAGCAATTCTTTTATAAATGATGTAATTTTAAAAACATTTAGAAAATTTAGAAAAATTTAACTATGGATTAATTATAAGTGACTGGAGGAATGTTTATTAATAAATGTTTAGCGAATTGATAAATGTTAGAATTTTATTGGAACACAGCATATTTCTGTTTTACAGTTAATAATCTGTAAGTATTTTATCTATATTTATCAGTTTTATCCTCCGAGTGCTCCTGTCTTTTATAAAGCACTCATTTAGAGTCGCATTAGGATCTGACAATGAGCATTTCATAAATTCTACATAGTTTAAATTTCCTTATTACTGTTCTGTGTCACTGTGTTTGTACTGTAGCAATAATAATAATAATAATAATAATAATAATAATAATAGGATAATAATTTTTTTTTTAAACTCCAGGGGTGCAAAAACTTTTGACTGATATAAATACAGAGATTTCAAACTGGAAGCTTTATGCTACAATAAAGTAGCTAAAAATAAAACAATTACCTAAAAAATGATTGTAACAGATTTCCTCCATTAAACACTGCACTGTTTAGGGTTCTTCAGTTGTCCCTCTTCAGGAAGTCTTAAATGTTCTAAGTAGAACTCTACAACAAAGTGTTTTTCTATCAGAAAAGCTAAGAACCCTTGAAGAACCCTTTAGTAATCAAACCATCACCTGAAAAAAAAATTCTAATAAAAAACAAATATTAGAATAAGCATATCCTCCTGTAAACACTACACTTTTAAGGGTTCTTCAGTTGGCCCTCTGTGAGAACCTTTAAAGTGTTTCCCTATCAGAAAGGATTTCAAGTAGAACCCTTCTTTGGAGGATAAAAATCCTTAATTATTTAATAAACACTTAAAGAACCCTTAATAACTAAAACCATCACCTGAAAAAATTCTAATGAAAAATCCATGTAAAACTTTAGAACAGAGAGTTTCCCTATGAAAAGGGTCCCTTAATTATCCAAAGAACCTCTAAAGAACCCTTGAAGAACCCTTTTTTTTCTAAGAGTGTACGTATTAACAGGAGAAGTGTGCAGTACAAACCGCAAACTATCCTTCAATATTTTCTTCTTAATATCTAGAACCTGGCAGGAGTTTAACTTCTTGGTATTTGGTGCACTCTTGGAAAAATGGGTTCTTTAAGGCTTCATTGGATAATTAAAGCTTTTAACCTCTTAAAAAAAAGTACTTGGAAAACTTTCTGTTATGAAAACACTCTGTTTTAGGGTTCTACAAAGAACCTTTGAGGGTTAACTAAAGCCATCACTTGAAAAATGTAATTCTAATAAAAAGTTCCTCCATTAAACACTACAATGTTCTTCAGGGTTCTTCAGCTGTTCCTCTGGGGGAACCATTAAATATTCTGTGAAAAAAGTGTTTCCCTTTCAGAAAAGGTTAAAAGCTTTTTTGGAAGATATAAACTCCTAAAGAACTCTTGAAGAACCCTTAGCTACTAAAAACTTCATGTGAAAAAAAAATTCAAATAAAATTGTCCTCCATTACAATCAGTAAACCTTTAAGGGTTCTTCATTTGTCCCTTTGGAGAAACCCTTAATTATTCCATGTAAAACCCTATGAAAAGGGGTCCAAGTAGATCCCTTTATAAGAGTGTATGTATTAACAGGATAAATGTGTGGTACAAATTATTCTTCATTATCTTCTTCTTAATATCTAGAACCTGGCAGGAGTTTAACTTCTTGGTATTTGGTGCACTCTTGGAAAAATGGGTTCTTTAAGGCTTCACTGGATAATTAAACACTTTCAGCTTTTAATAAAAGTTCTACTTGGAAAACTTTCTGATTTGAAACCACTCTGTTGTAGGGTTCTAGAAAGAACATTTGAGGGTTCTGTAAGTGTGTGGTCCGGTGCTGACCCGTAGACGTGTTGTAAGATTTAATGATGACCCAGTCATAACCTCTCAGCAGCAGCAGCAGCTTTGAACTCGTCTCCAGGTGTTTGTGGTTTGATGAGATTAAAGGCTTTCTCCATGATCAAACCTTCACACTTTTTTTTCAGCATTGATTTGGCGTATAATCAGTTTTTGAGAGTTGGCCTCGGGAGGCCACCAACGTGTACAGCGTTCCCGCTGTTATTTTTGCAGGTAAGAAGCAGAAGCACATCACCTCTCATATTATTCTAACCTTTTGATCCATTATGAACAGAGATTGGCATTTATATCCAGGTGTGTGGCTGCTGGAATTACGAATGTCAGCAACTTTTTGAAGCATTTCATTTGTGTTGTCTCAGGCTTTCCCGGCTTTGGGAGGTGAGTAAGGCGGCCTGGCAGGTGTGTTACCTCACATTTACACCATAACCCAGTCTCACGCTCGCGGCTTCGGTCTCACGCCACGCGAACACACATCACGCTGAATCACCAAGAGACCCCAATTAAGCCATTCGCTGTTTAAACTAATCATCTGAGCTAGCATGAAAAAGTCAGCACTGATCTACTGGAACACTGATAATCATCATGACCATTACCTGATTATTCACATGGTCAGGTAAACCCAGTTAAAGCCGGTTTTCAAATGATCAGACACACCCTCAAAACGTTAGCTAAATATACAAAGCTGTATGGTTCCATTACACTGAAACTGTACATGAAGGCATTAGGCTTTTTGAAGCCAGTGTAATCCAGGGTTGATAAAAGCTCATGAAGTGATCATTGCTTTTAATAAGAAAAGAAAATATTCAGGTTCTATAATCAGAACTGTAAGTTTGCTAGTTAGCTAGGTTTTGCATGACATAATAACATTACTAACTCAATATAACTGAAATAACTCAAATACTAACTCAAGTAACTCATCTCAAATAACTCAAATAGTACCTCAGAAACTCAAATACTACCCCAAATAAGTCAAGTAGTACCTCAAATAACTCAAATACTACCTCAAATAAGTCAAGTAGTACCTCAAATAACTCAAATACTACCTCAAATAAGTCAAGTAGTACCCCAAATAACTCAAATACTACCTCAAATAAGTAGTACCTCAAATAACTCAAATACTACCTCAGAAACTCAAATACTACC
>CM040473.1:20700911-20731019 GCA_022758105.1 Pangasianodon gigas | reverse complement strand
TACCCCAAATAACTCAAATACTACCTCAAATAAGTAGTACCTCAAATAACTCAAATACTACCTCAGAAACTCAAATACTACCCCAAATAACTCAAATACTACCTCAGAAATTCAAATACTACCTCAAATAACTCAAATACTACATCAGAAACTCAAATACTACCTCAAATAACTCAAATACTACTTCAAATAAGTAGTACCTCAAATAACTCAAATACTACCTCAGAAACTCAAATACTACCTCAAATAACTCAAATACTACATCAGAAACTCAAATACTACCCCAAATAACTCAAATACTACCTCAAATAAGTAGTACCTCAAATAACTCAAATACTACCTCAAATAAGTCAAGTAGTACCTCAAATATCTCAATTACTACCTCAAATAACTCAAATACTACCTCAGAAACTCAAATACTACCTCAAATAACTCAAATAGTACCTCAAATAACTCAAATACTACCACAAACAACTCAAATATTGACTCATACAACTCAAATACTAGTTATTCAAATTATTCAAAGCCTTTTTTTTTATTACCTTCTCTTTCGTCAAAATGTAATCTTTGGTTCATGTTCACTATTAAAAAATGGTGAGCTGTAAATGTTACCTTAAGGTGCTATTTCTGTCTGATCTAACCCTTAAATTTAATTTTGTTGGTGTAATCTAATGTATTTAGGTTGTTTCAGTGATGTTTAATATCTTTGACTTGAATAAATTAATTTAGATGTTACCACATGAAGCACATTTTTAGATTAACCTTTTTTTTCCCCCTGTGTATATCCATAAAGTGTTTATTTCTTCCCTTGCCTTTTCACATAAATATCACTAATCAGTAATATTCATCACTGATCCTAACAGCCATTTTCAGGCTCATGCTTTCGTTGTTTAGGACCTACTCAATATAATTCAATGATGTAGAACACTTACAGAGATATTTTACTCAAATGAAAATACTTTCATCATCCTCATGTCAGTAGAGATGCTTGTTTTATCTCAGACCTAAAGGCTGCAACACACCACAAAGGCATACTATTATAGACCGACAAACACTGACAGAATAAATTCAAACAACTTTAAACACCCAGAAGACCACAATGAACTTAACCATTTTCTTTTGGAAATAACATCATACAGTATTTCGTTCACAATTTCCTTCAGATTTCTAGTACAAAATAAAAGTTGAGAGTTACACAGATTGAAAGTTTTAGCACTGTAACAGTTCAAATGCTACTTTCACGTCTCTCGTATAACACCGTGGACTCGTTCTGTCTCGTTCCACACAAACGCAACTGGTGCCATCTTGCATCTCGGTTATCAATTGTAGTGATGATGACCTCACAGGACTTCAGTATTAAGATTACTGTAATATCGCTGCTCGTCTTGTTGCTACGCCGACTGTTTTGTACATTTTAATGGACGCTTTTTCTTCTCAGCAGAAGCTTTAATATAATATACAGGTAAGATTATGAAATATTTCATGTCCATGTATGTACTTATTTGATGAGTAAACATGTAATAAGCTGAACAATGCACAATAAGCCGGTCATTATCACAAAATAAACCCCTTCATTCACCACCCCGGACATGGTGTCTTCTCAGCGCTCCTATCAGGGAAACGCTACCGGATCCTGAGGACCAGCACAGAGACTCAGGAGGAGTTTCTACCCTCAGGCAATCCGGCTACTGAATGAGGACACTTGAGAAGTCTGCATATCTCTACCTCACACACACACACACACACACACAGTTTGCACTATGGAAAAATGAATTTTTTTGCACACTGCATTAAAAAAAACTCAAACAGTACAGCTCTGTATATTTCCATACAGAAACAGTTGCACTATGAGACCATTTTTGGCACATGACAGATCTGTACATCTGTTGTTTTTAAACATATTCTATTTATGCATAATCATATTCTACATTTCAAATCAAATCAAATTTTATTTATATAGCACAAATAAACACAACGATAGCTGACCATTGTGCTGTACATAAAAAACAAAAGATAAATATCTAAAAAAAGAGACTAAAAGAGGATAAAAAGACTGCAAAGCAATAATAAAGGGAATTTACATAAAAAATACCAATTTGTTGTAATATCCAATATCAGTTGTAGGCCTGAGAGAAAAGGTAAGTTTTTAACTTAGATTTAAATTCAGACTCTGCAGAGATTAGTCTTGGGGATAAAGGGAGACTATTCCACAAAACCCTCGACATAAGTCTAGACCTCAGAACCATCAACAATCTTTGTTGTGATGACCATTCCTCTAAAGGCTGCGAAACTTTTTTACATATAGTGTACCTGTTTTTATTATGTATCATTGTTGCACTGTGGGACAAAGGAGGCACTAAGGAAAAACATTTCACTACATTAAATCACATGTATGTAATATGTATGTGACAAATAAAGAACCTTGAACCTTCAGGGTGATACGAGACGCCCTGAATCACTCTGTCTGGGTTTATTATGTGATAGTGACCGGCTGATTGTGCATTATTTTTCACATATTGAACCACACACAGAGGCTACATACCGTAAGCTTGATAACAGAGTGTCCACTTGATAAAATTACACACTCCAGCTGATGTCCATGACCATCGTCGCCAGATTTGAGCAGTGACATTCTTTGAATTGGTAATTTCACCAGAAGCGTTTAGAAACTGACTGGCATAAAAACAAGCCAATCGCAAGACGGTCGAGGTGGGGGGGGGGCACCTGGGGTGGGCACCCAGGTTTCAGTGGGGGTCAGTACCACCCCCGGCCACCAGGTAGCGCTGTTTTTTACCATGGCAACTTTATAACCGATTTGATTTGACTATGCAAAAAAGTCACGAAGCAGAAGCTACTGTATCAGAGAGAGAAAATGGCATTACAGTAACGTCTTCCTGATGAAAAATCGAGTTTTCCTGTTAAATCGTTGAAGGTAATTACACATCACTCTGACATTGCTGAATTCTGATAGACTTCACCTTGTCCACATGTCTATTTTCTTTTTCTTTTTTGCTTTTCTATTTTATGTTTTTATCAACTGTAAAAACCATATCAGACATCACACCAGCCTCTCTACGTTTACAATACTGTTTAATGCATTTCATAAATTAACAGAGTGTAATGTGTTTTAAAAAAAAAAAACCTGCTAAAACTTCTAGCAAAATTCTAGCAACACCAATAAAGTTTAATTAGAATTGAAAGAATTGGAAAAAAAATTCTATTTAACAAAACCTAAATAAACTGTTGATGTGTGCACATTGGCATTTATTTATCAATATAAAATACTCATTAAATTATATAGTTCTTTCTATTTGACAATGAAAGCAAATTATTTTTATTTTTTTTTATTTTATTTTTTTTATTTTTATGCCCAAACTGAAAGCAAAAACATTTTTTTCACAAAAAGTCAGTAAATTAAACTAAGCATATTTTAAGGAAAGTTTACACAGCATCAAGGATTATTCTATTTTAACTAGCAGTTTTCTTTTTTTTTTAAAGTAAATTATACTCAACTTGAGTTAAATTGCACAAATAAAACAAGCAAAATCAAACTTTTGTTCCTTTGTTTTAAGAAAATTTTGCTTTTTACTTCATGCTAGAGCGCTCAAATGAACTACATAAATCTCATCACTGTCAAAAAGTACACATCTTCTAAAAGTTATCGTTACTACTAACTGGCCACAAACACCTTAAAGGTGCAGTAGGCGATTTTTTTTCTTACTAATAATACGAATATAATACGGAAAATATATAGAGCGTGATAAAAAATGATGGTTTAAGTCGTCACTTCAGGAGAAAAGTATTCATGTTGTGTGTTTACACAGTCATCCTGTCAATCATTTTACAGACACTCCCTCAGACCCCTTCACTCCGCCCCCTGCTAACATGCTAATACCACGACTTAGAGCTCATAAGAGCTTCTTACGAAGAAAACAGGACAGCGACTGCACTTGTGAACGTTCTCCTAAATCGTTATGAGCTGGATTTTGGGTGTTTATAGTGTTATAGTGCGCTTGACAGTGATGTCATAATTTTGTGTTTGTGTTCATGAGTGAGGAAAATGGAGTCGGACTCGAAGAGTAATAAAATAATTACACAAAAAAAAATCATTCAAATCTTATTCAGCTTCACCTACATACCCAATAGAGACCTACTGTACTATTGACCAATTTTGAGAAATCTTATCTAATGCACTTTTCAATGGTTCTGAACAGAAGTAGCACTCCACTGGGTAAACACACTTCCATCAGCCTTCATAAAGCCTGAACCTGCAGAACCCAAAATAAACTACTTCAATACGCTGCACACACACAAACTACACACCTGACTGAGAAACACAAACAGGGTGAAGCAAGAAAACTTCACTGAAACACTTGATCTATCAAAACTATTCATAATGCAACAGGCTTAGACCTTAAAGCTGACACAAAACCAGAAATACTGAAAACAACTCCTCCATAATGCTCAAAATGAAATCAGTTTAAAGTGTAAACGCAATGCAAATCGAGCTAATAGACACTTCAGCATGCAATCGGTTCTTTTTTCTAGTTTTGTGAATACTTGCAAAATAAGAGTAAATTTAACACAGTAAAATAATTAAAATATACACTTTGGGTTTTAGCCGTATATTTACATATGAATTAATTTAATACAGATCTTGAAGCAGTTAAGTAATTCTAATAATTTGCTTTTTTGTGTAAAAATCTGAGATTTGTTTTGTCATATTTAATGAACCACTTATTTATTTATTCATTTATTTATTTATTCATTTATTTTCTTGTGTGAATATTTTGTGGTACAACTATAATACAAGTTAAATAAAGTTTTTAATGTTAGACTCTTAATTTAAAGAATTATTTTCACATATGACTCTGTTTTTAAAAAGTAAACATGTAAACCTAAAAAGTTGCTTTATTTGTTTGTTTGTTTGTTTGTTTGTTTGTTTATTCTTGTGGGTTTATTTTATGGTACAAGTGTAATACAAGTTAAATAATTTTTTTACTGTTGCAATAATGTTTAATTAAAAAATGTTTCGCATGATATTTTTATATGAATAATTTATGTTCACAAGTGATTTAAAAAAGTGCAACTCTAAAAAGTTCAATTAAAATTTGTTTGTTTGTTTGTTTGTTTGTTTTGTTTAATCCTGTTGGGATATTATATGGACAAAGTGTAATATAACTTATAATACAACCTAAATAGCATTATAAATGTTACACACTTCATTTAAAAAATGAATTTTCATATTTTTTTCAACTGATTCTGTTGTTGTTGTGGTTGTTGTTGTTTTTACCATGTAAACAGTATCGATTTCGATTTTATTTCAGGTTTTATTTTCAGACAGTTTACATGCCACATTCAACATTTTCAGTCAAAACTACAAGGGAAACTCCTTTTTTTCACAATGGGACTTTTTGTTTTTCTCTTTTTTGCTCTTTTTTCCCCACAATGGGACCTTTAATTAAAAAAAGTATCACTCTTTGTTCAAAGATGTTATTATTTTTTAAAATGATATCACTCTGTAAAAGTGCTGACTGATTAACTTTGTCTGGCTCCATAAAATCAGTTTCGGAAATCAGAACAATGAGTTTCATTGAAGTCACAACTGTCAGTGAAGTCGTGTAAAGCCACGCTGGGTGAATGATGAGAATTTTTCACTGCATCATCCCCCTCAGGGCTGAAAACATTAAACACAGGATTAAATAATCTGTTGATAGCTTTAAAGGCTTGAACATAAAACCCAATTCAACTCACAGAGCGTGTTCATTGTATTATTCCAGGAAAAGTCGATATCTCATTACACGCTGCTCTCGCTGAGAAACGCTGCAGGCCAGATTTCCGCCACACATTCGACTCGATCAGCGTCCGTCATCACTGTGATACAATCAGCAACAATGGAGCCTTTTTTTACTCCTGAGCAAATATTATAAAAGTGAGAAAACCATGAAACTGCAGAAACAGATACACTCCAGCAGAGGAACTGCCTATGAATGGTGTAAAATCGAAGAGATGCAGGATTCTGTGTTACGCTTTGGTGATGAGCGAGACTCTACCAGAGCAACTTTCACAGCACTGTAATATTGTGAAAAATAAAAGAGGCAGAATCATTTACTGATACACAGGATTGGCTTTAGCGTTAGCTTTAGCATTAGCAATCATCTAACAAAAGTTGCCCTGCTGACTTAATGCCATATTTCTGTGTAAACTAGTCAACTAACACCTTCAGACTGAAAAATTAGAGACTAGATGAAAGCAATCTGTAATTTGAAATGCCAGGAAAAATCTTTTATTCCTTTTGTTTTGATGGAATGCTATCATTCTTGTCATATCACTTTCCCAAAGGAATTCCCACTCACAGTTATTTTTGTTGTCCTTTAAAGCTAAATAAAATGTAAAGAAAATCATGAATTTTGCGTTGTGTGAAAGAGCGCTTTCTGAGCCACAGGTTGCGCGACACTCTCCGGTTGCTATACTGTAAGCTAGTTTAGAGCGGCTCACAGAGACTGATCCAGACTGGTTCTCAGAGAGGAACATGGCTGAGAAATCCTCCCAGAGACTCCTGAAGACATCGCATGCTTAATCAATGGAAAGCGGCTCATTGAGCTGGACACGAGCTTCCACGCTGCGCACTTTCAGTTTCAGAACGAACAGTTTCAGCTGTATCTCCACGTCGTCTACACGAGTGCATTCTAAGAAACAGTCTAATATGATACACAGATTTATTCTGCACATTTCTTGCACCATTTTATTTATTTTCATCGTTAATTTTGTAGCCTAAAAGCTGGAAATGTAGCATGTAGCCTGTGTGGTTCTTTTCTGGTGTTTATCAGCATTTAACTGCACTAACATAACCACCTAAAAATAGCCTTCTCTCTTGTGTACGTGTAATTGAGTTTGAGCAGTTCCAACTTTTAAACCGCTCACATCACAGACACTCACATGGCAATAGCAGTAACAAGAAAAATAAATAAATAAATAATCCTGCTGAGTATCTAAACGCTTAAATGTAAGGCACATGGCTGTGAGGAGGCTGGAATGTGGTTTGATAGCTGTTACCTATTTTTGTGAATAAACTGTTTACCTGAACCATTTCCTGCATGGCCAATAAAAAGCGCATTAAATGACAATTAAGCATCTGCTTCCAGATGCCCGGAGATCACCACGCTTTCATCCTAAACACATTACATCACCTGCAGAACAAACGAGAACCAGTGAGCTGAGCATTCGGCCATGCAGGGACGTGAATAACAGAATGACATGTTCTGTTTTATTCCTGAAACTTCTCAGAGTTTAGACTAAAGCTCGGAAAAGAGAATGGCTTGCGGGAAAAAAATGACAGTCGAGGATATTTCAGGATTGTGTAAAGTGTTTGATATCATTACCATTTCACAAAACTTCAATTTTGTTTTATTTATTGTTTGGTGTCATTACATCAGACGGGTGTCACTACTATATTAATTATTAAGAAAAAGAAACTTAATTGAACATTAAGAACTAAACAAAAGAGTTCAAAACATGTCAGTAGATCCCTAACAATTTATTTAAAAAGGTTTTTTCCTGTTAAAACTTAATTGTTGATCTGGTGAAGTTTTCTGTAAGGAGAAATGTGTTTGTAACATGTATGGAAGGAGTCTCCAGTGTCAGCGCTTTGTAACAGTCAGAGATAAAGCTGTAACTTTACGTTTTCCGACATCTTCAGGACAGAGGAGTTTACGCTTCTTTGTGGTTTCTCAGTAACATGACAAGTGAGAATAAAGAGGCTGGTGAGGGAACGGCTGTTTATATTTATACTGAACGTATATAACGTAAGTGAATTGTTGGTAAATTGCTGCAGTGTTGCTACGGTAACTTCGGGACGGTAACAGTAACGCCGCTTCATCTCACCAAGCCATTGTTGATTATTTTAGTGTTTTATTTACTATGTGTCATATTTATATGTTTGATCTTGGTCTCACATGACATTCCAGGAGTTTCATGTGTGTGTGTGCGTGTGTGTATGTGTGTGTGTGTGTGCATTTATGTAGGGAGAAATACTGCGGCTGCACAAGTCAAATGTATTTACATTCAAGGACACAATCATGGATAACTGAGACACACCTTATTGTTTAGGTAAACTCCAGCCCTAAACATCCTAAACTTTGAATAGTGATGTGCAGAATTTTGTTATTAACTCCTCACTGTGAGCAGCGTTTCTGAAACTCTTTCAAGACAACAAATCATAAAACAGAAGAGACTCGAGAAACAAGGAAGTACAAGGTCAAACATCATGGGCATCTTTGGAGATGTTTTCAAGGGTTTGTTCAAGAACAAAAAACAGGTTTCTGCCATGAGGTCCGTCACTAAGTGTCTCGTATCCAAATCACACGCTCAGACAGCGGGGGAAAATAAAACCTGATGAAGAAATAACCGTCATTATCGGAAAGTGGCATCTGTCATCACCACCACCACCCCTCCCCTTTTTTCCAATCTGTACTCTGTATAAAAACCATAATTATTCTCTCTTGTTTTCACACTCCTTCCATATCTCACTCTTGTTTCCTTTCCTTTCCTGTCACCCAGAGGAATGTTTTCCTTTCCTGTTTCGGACATTTGATTTCGTCCCACTTGGAGATTTTTAATCTCCTTTAATGGGAAAATGAAGGAAACCCGATTAATCTTCACCACACCTTTTTGCTCGACGTTACCTGGGCTTGACCCAGAATCTTTTAAAGCCTTCGGAGGATGGCGCAGACAGATCCTTAAATCTCCAGCTCTGATGTTAATCACAGATGGGAGGTGTGGACAGGACACTGATTTGTTTTGTTGACCCGCTGCCCTGGCAACTGCTCTCCATAATTACGGCTTCACTAAATATCATACTTTGTGTTTTTTTTTTAAAGAGAGAGAGAGAGAGTGGATGTCAGCAGCGTTCGGGCTTGTGGCTCGTCATGGCGTGACTGGTAGCTCTCGCTGCTTCTCTCGGTGCTACTCACACACTTTGATAAACAACTTTGATTAACTTTGATTGACAAGTTAATGGTGTAAATCAGAAACAAGTATCGCTGTGTGAAGTCAAGCTTTTAACATGTCGCTCAGAGCGGGGGATGACCCTTTCAACCTGGCCAAAAAAAGACAAGTAATTATAATTAATCACAAAATCACTTGCTATTTGTATTGCTTTTTTTTTGTATAAGTGTCTGTGTGTGTGTGTGTGTGTGTGTGTGGGCGTGTGGGTGTGTAGATCTTTCACATGTGGCATCTCTATAACCACGGTCTCTAAGGAGTTCCCAAAATCTGTCCCAGGCTTAATAAGTGAACTCCCTGCTAACTTTCATGGATCAAATATCTAAATGAAATTCTTGAAATCCGTCTTCCACGGCTCGGCAGAAGGGTTATTTTTAGAAAGGGTACTTTTTTTGTGTGTGTGACACGAGCTGAGGTCAGTGGCTCCACTGCTGAACAGTGTAATTCTACCTCGCCAGGACGGCATTAGCATTTTAGTGCCAAGGAAAAAATCTGTGTTATTCGTCTCAGTCCAGTGGAAGCTTTTATAACTGAGAATATTATTTGAGGAAAAATGCAACACGTGAGACTCTAGAAATGTGATACGACGTGATTGCATTGCTCCTTTTAAACATTATGAAAGAAGATCATTATTTCCTTATATGAGAGAATTATACAAGGTTAGAGTTCACATTAATTATGAGGAGAATGAAATTTAATTGGAAATTAAGCATTAAAATTTAAACACTTATTACGACAGTCTCTTTTTAGAGGATTATAAGCGACATGACCTCAATAATGTCTTAAATAACACACTCTAAAAACATTAGAAACTTTCTTTTTGAGCTGTAAACAGAGTCTGTGACTTAATTCCAAAAATGACTGCAATGTTTATGTGGGGAAAGTTACGAGTATTCAGAGTCGGGTTACACACATGCTTGAGTGGATTTTCTGAGCTCCACATTCAGATTATTAAAATCACCTGTGTGTAGTTCACAACTTTTTGAGGTTGCCAGATTTGTCTTGAGTAGAAGCGAGACAGGGTTAAATACAAACTCTTGCTTTTAAACCCGAAAATAATTATTTGCTTTCAGCTAACTTTAATTTCATTCATAATTTTTTCCATAATAAATTCTGTCTTTGAGATAAGCATTGAATAATTTTTCTCCATTTTTGCTCTTTATAGCTGAGAATGCTATTAATTAATAAACAGTGTCTGAATATTAATTCATGATATTTCAATATTAAATCCTCACTTCATGCTTAACTGTGAATAGGGTTTAATAATTAGCTGGTTAGATAATTAGGGAAAACTTCAAACTGCACAGGAGCAGGATTGATCTATTCAGTACGGCAGAAACTTACTTAATGACCTTCTGGTTGAGAAATGCACTGTGACGAATTTACTTCTGTTTCTTTGCCCAGGTGGTGAGGCCCTACAATAAATCCAAACATTCTGTTCAAGATAAAGTTTGTACTGCTTTTTTTAACCTTTTGATTTTGGGGTTTTTAACTTAAATCCTGTATGACACAAATTAGCGGTTAGCTGTTGAGGAAGCTGGCAGTAATTACTCCACAACCCTGACTTGAGAATGCAAGCAAATTCGCTTTGAGCCATTCAGCTGTGCTTGTGTTCACCCAGCTCACTAAATCTCTCCTTTCTGAGTCACACATCCACTTCACATTCCTAGCACAGGAATCAGTTAGCCTGACTTTTGCCATAAATCTTTGTCATAAGGGAGTGACACAGAATGTAATGCAGAAAAAAAGGAAGTGAAGAAAATGGAAATCGGGACAAGTCATAACATTGGGCACATGAATCATGTCCGTAACAGAGACCCCCAACAAAGGTCTGATTCTTTCTATTATTTCTGGGGAAAATGGTCATTAAAGGAATGTGAAACCACAACCGTCTGACTTTTTTTTTTTAACCTGTGTTTTCTATGACATGGCATCCTGCAGTTTATCTCTTGCGGTTAGCAATATTTCACATGACGCACTGTACAGTACTGCTTTGTACGTGGCTGACACGTTGTAATTTATGATATTCCCAACACACAGGTTGAAAACAAAGTGCTGAGCATAATCTTTGTGTGGGAAACTTGTTGAAATGTCTTCTTCATTTTTTTGTCATTGCCCTGGAGGAAAATGTTTAACATTGCAAACGCTTTAGTTATCGAGGGAAACCCAGGACACCTCATGAAAAAAACTTCATTTGCATAAATTCCTTGTAACACACACACACACAAAAAAATAAAATAATAATAATAATGAATTTCTGTGAATATTCAATCCTGATTTACAGAAATGTAGATATTCTGCCCTTGAAAGAAATACATTACATTAAAAGTTAAAGTATGCTTCCAAAATTTTACTCAAGCGATATTCGGAGTGTGTGCGTCACACCCCCTTGGAGACCTTCTTGTCTCCGGTATCGCCCAATTCATCATTATCCACACCTGTCTCCGATTAATTCTCCTGCCATCCCATTATCCATTGCAAAATCTTGGCCTGTCTTTAAGCGTACAAACCCTGAACTGTACTGTTAATGTGTTACATTTTCCTTCGTTCCCTTTGCTGCGCTGGAATCGTCTGTTAGCGAATTTTCTGATTAAAAACGTGCATTTCCACCCACGCTGTTGGATCTGATCATCACAGTCAAATTAAGCATCAACAGTAAACATCTTTAAAGAATAATTGAGTTATATCTTTGCAAATAACACCTTGCATGGAGATTAATCTAGCTTCAAAAACACTCAAAATATTGGATAAGTAAGAAATAAAACACAGTGTGTGGTGCCGTTACAGGAAAATAATCGACAGCGGGGTGGTGTGTGAAGTTGAGTTATTGCTGCCACGCCAAAGTTGAATGCTGTTGCTATAGTGACGATAACAAGCACATTAATATAAGCCTGTGATTTGCAGCTGCGCTACTGTCAGAGCTGCTGCTATAGAAAATTAATCAACACCTTCTGACCAATCACAATCCAGAACTCAGCAGCGCTGTGGTGTAACAGTGGTGATATATAACGATGGTTATCCCTCTAACGAAGTAATAAAGGACACCCAAGGACTTGTTTTATGATGTTTTATTATGTTGCTTTGTGATAGATCAGGTGAACAAAGTTCATGTTGGACTTTGGCCACAAACACAGAATTTTGGCAGTTTCCCTCCTTTATTCTGGAGTCTTCTCAGATGCTGTTGCAAATTACCAAGCAAATTACTAGATAAAGTGCACACTGATACACTCGGAAAAATGAGTCATATTTTTGTGACTAACACTTTCACAAAAGAAAAAAAGCTTGGTGTCTTGATCCAGTTTGCAAACCACCAAACAAGAAGTTCTCAGCACAGTTCTCAGGAACCCCCACTCCTCATTGTATTCAGTTCTAGCTACAAGCACACCTGAACCTATCTCTTTTTCATTTTTTTGCAGTTTTTTAAATTTTAAGTGTTTTGGTTTCTCACAGATTTGCTCTGTTTACTGTCTGTTGGGTGTTTTGCAAGTTCTCCCTCTGTGGGTTTCTTCTGGGTTCTCCAGGCTTTCCCAAAAACATGCCAGTAGGTGGACTGGTTATCATAAATTACCCCTAAGTGTGTGTGTGTGTGTGTGTGTGTGTGTGTGTGTGTGTGGTATCCTGGGATAGGACTGGTATCCCGTCCAAGGTGTATTCCCACCTCATGTCCCATGTTCTAATAAGAATAATGCAGTTAATGAAAATGAATGAATGAATTATTAGATAGCGTGGCTAGGACTTTTTTTTTTAAAGACAGATAGAGAATTCCATAAGTGGTCCTTGGATTGTAAAGTATTCCTAGCTTTCTAACAGGGTTTAACTTTTAAGCTTCAATGAAAGAAAAACCTCTTGGTCAACATAGAACTGTTTAAGAACTGTTTGGAAAGTCACAAAATCATACAAACAACTTGAAAAATGTTAACTTGTGTGTTTAGATCTTTATCCAATCATCACACAGAAGCCATAGTCATGATAAAGGTTATAAAACTGGTGAACCTGCAGACAAGAGCTTGGAGGAGAGTCATTAGGTCACAGGTTCACTACTTCAGCCGCTAGACCACCGTGGGCTTGATATTCATGATCCGTAGATTTTCTCAATGATGTGATTCTCAGAAAAATTACACTAAACTGTGCCTTTCCGTATCGCTCAGAAGATATCCTTATCTCACCTTTACCTTCACCTGGAAACATGGATATAGTGTACCTTTAAGATTTAAGGTAAATAATTGGATCATAATTACCTCCTACTGTAAAGCTTAAAAGGTACGCTATATGCACCTTTCTAGGTAAAAGGTGAACGCTTGAGGGTACGACTTCAGTGACAAGGAAACGTACAATTTAGGACCTTTATTTTCTGAGAATGTTGGTCCCAATTGTGCCTCTACATCTGTAGAAAGCCCTGATGCTAATATATAGGAGTTTTTCCTGGCATTTTACCAAGGGATTGCAAAATAGACTTACTGTCCAATGCTACACCTTCATGATCCCAAGACTCCTTCATGTCAACAATGAAAAGAGAAGATCATCAACCTCAGTGGCATCTATGTGTTTCTACATTAGACAGAAGAATGGTTTGTTCCTGTGGACAACTGCAACTGTGGATTTAAGAATGTTTTATACACCAGTATTCCTCTCCTTTTGATCAGTTACACCAAGTCCATTGTTAGATCTCTGGAAGATGTGCTCCTCTGAGCAATACTGAATAATTACGAGTAACCTGTTATGCCGTTAGGTCTTATCAGGGACCTGTCCTCCAGGAAACCAACAGTCCTCCAGGTCCTCCAACAGGTTTCTCATGGTTTCTCAAGACATTCTTATCTACAAAGTGTTGGTACAAGGCCCATGTACCTAAAGTTTAAATATTACAACAAGTATAAAACAAAACCAAGGTACAAAACTACTCAGTACACTCTCAGTAGAAGGTCAAGGTCAAGGTCAAGGTCAAGTCTACAACTGTAACTGGTTCTACAGTTTGTCCATCTGCTGAGTTTTTTCCTTTTTTTCAGAGACAGTAGAATTCCTTTTAGAATCTAAAACTATGAACAATCCAAAGAAACTATCCAAAGAAACACACCCACATTTTTAAGAGTTTACAACACAAGAGCAACAACATTAACAAGGTTAAAATACAAATCAGATTTCTGAACAAAAAAAGGTTAAAAGGTTTACTGTGCAAATGTGCATGCAGGGTGTGTCGAGTTTAAAAAGCATCACCTGTCCTGTTTCTCAAGTTTTCAGCAAAGACACCAGTGTGCTTTCCAGACTCAGGACATAACCTACCTTCTTTAAAAAATAATAATAATAAATAAAAGGTAAAAAGGTACAGCTGCCACAAATCCTCAAACACAACTCTATAGATTTTGTTTAGCTTTTGTTTTAGTCCTGAAAGTAGCAACCCAGTCCTGCAGTGGACTAGCTTCCCATCCGGGGTGTATTCCCACATCACGCCCAGTGTTCCCGGGATAGACTCCAGATCCACCTCCACTCTGACCAGGATAAAGCAGTAACTGAAGATGAATGAATTAATGAGTAACGACTCAGCTAACAAAATGACGTCCTTGGAACATCCTTAAATAAAGTTTTAAAAAGTTATTTTGTAAAGTCCATGAATGTAAGAAAGAATCTTCTTTTTGATGATGGTTCCAGAAACTTCTTCCTGTGACTGTAGAAACATTTCTGACTCGGAAATTTCCAGCACAGGACCATGTATGTTGTTGAATGTCTTTCCATCTAACATTCTACAGCAAACCAAAATCGAATGTCCCCTAACTTTCTAGGGACGTCCCTTAGAGGTGGTACAGCAAAAAGAGAATAATTTTGTTTGCTTATTCTTGATTATTTTTAATAAACCAGTTAGACATGTGATGAATTGATATTTCTGTAATCTAACGTTACTTGAAAACTATTTGACGAGATATAAAAATAGCTTTTACTGATGCGTCATTTTCTCGGAAGGAAGCAGATCATGTGATTATTAGATCTGTGTGATTGCAAACTGACACCAGATTTTTTTGTTGTTGTTGCGACATCTATGAGGTGTGAAACCAGTACAGAAGAGTCTATTGTAGATAACAAAGCCCTCAGTCACAAGTATCTGACTGTTATCACCGTGACCAAATCATGACTTCATTCGGAAATAGTGTGTGGGTACGAAAACTGCACAAACATGTTTACGAATAAGGAAATGTATTGCATTTCTTAAATTTGGATGTGACACATCAAAGCTGGAGATGTCACTACAGTTTCCTGTGGGAAATCCATAACGCAGCTACTTGGAACTGAAGGCTTTGTTGGTTAGCGAATGTTTTCTTTACAGCGATGATAAAATTCTTGAAAGATGGAATATTTTTCCACCTCAGAAGAGTAATCCCTGTAATCCCTGACGGAGAGCGCAGACTTTCTAACATACATAGGGGGTCTATACACACAGAGATGCAGGTGGGCTGCTGGTTGCCAACAACGATTAGAAAAACGAGATACACACACACACACACACACACACACTTTCAGCCAGACCCATATAAGCAATGTGATGATCGGAAGGGTTGATGGTTTGGGTATTTTTTTTTGTGGAGATCCCACATTGATGGCATGTTTCCTTGGATTTTAGACAAGAGTTTAAACATCCGCTGGAGATGGAGGAAGAAAAGGCCTCGCTCGTTTTTCCCTTTGTCAATCACAGACACCTGTGATGTTGTGCTTCTTTTTCCTATTTTGTAAGGGGGGAATAAATTATGAGATCATTGCGGAGGCGAGATCAGCGCCCTGACAGATCAGGAACGAAAAACAAATGGCCATTAAGGCTGAAAAACCATGACCTCACAGAGAAAGAGTGTGTGCATTTATGAAAACTATATACACACACATTTATGGATGATGTGAATGTGCTGCTTTTGATAAAGTTTTTTTAATAAGCCTAAATCTAAACATTTGATTGGTTTTATCAAAACTATATGAAAATGTAGAAGCCTTCAGTCGTCCTTCTCTATAAAACCCTACAACAAAAAGTATCATAAAGGATTCCAGGTAGAACAATTGTTTTTGGAAGCTAAGGACCTTTAATTATACAAAAAAAAAATCTTGAAGAACCCTTTTTGTCTAAGAACGTAGATGCCATAACTATGAACAGGCATTTCTGTTATAAATAAAAGACATTTTCAACTCAAACACAAGTTTCAAACACAACGCAAGAATTAGAAACTCATGACTGCATTCTTTTCAAGTTATGTTTTCCTGGCATTTATTAATAAATAAAAAGAAATAGACCAGGCTATTTTTATTCGACTTTGTAATCAAAATCCATCCAAATACCCTGTGACTGTGAGGCTTTCAGCATGATGCTCAGAGGAAGAGTCAGGAAATATCTCTGTCTGGGAAAAATGTGACTTTTTTTATCTCAAAATACAAAATACATCAACAGAAATTTGAAATCTGGAGGCAGATATACGTCCTGAATCTGGGATGCGTCTAAAGATATTTCATGCCTGTGTTGTGCCCTTGGGGGAAACGCTGCTGCGTCACATAGCGAGGCGTTCACAAGACACATCATTAAAAGAGAAAAAAAAACAACAACATCAGCGTAGTGTTTAAAGGTGCATAATTTCGCCCAGGGCCAATAATTGTAAATTATCTGAAATGTTGTCAGAAAGATTTCTATTTGTGTTTTATAGTTTTATAGCATGAACACAGGGGTTGTGAGAAGCCGTGCCAGCATGAAGAGGAGAGTTTGGAAAGGGGAAGGTGGAATAAAGATTAATGCGATGACTCCGAAAACACAATGTCGTTGCTGGGGTGGATCAGTTGGAAACTTTTCCAACACCCTCAGAGCCACACTTAATTTGCTGATTTTGGCGTTGGTAAAGGCAAGGAAACTTACTGAGAAGGTAGAACTGGATTTCACAACACACCTGAAGATAACGATCGACAAACCAGCACTGCAAATCTGTAATGAGCAACATGAGAATCTGATCGATTACACAGCACATTCGCAGAAATTTTATTTAAAAAAATCAAATGTTCATTTGCTAAAATAGGAATTTGAGTATTTAAATTGACTATTACAGCTACTGGTCATCATTCTTCGATTGCAAAAACAGATCAGGGATATTAAACGGGTATTTTACATCTTGTGCTAATAAGAAAGGAAATTTAAATCCAGACTGAACGTAGTGATGTTCTCTGATGCTGTGCGTATCTCTGGGGCAGCGAGATTTTGAATGAAACATTTGTTTTGGATTTTGTTCTCCATTCTGTCGAACCAGATAACGTTATCATGCGAGCTAAAACCAACACCAGAAGATAAACAGACACAGATCAGGCAAGCAAAGGGGTCAAATAACTCACTCGATTAACACACTCGCTCCAAAATTAGGGAGAACTCACAACACCTCCTGTTAGCCAAGTATCATGAGTCATCTAGCTCAGCAACTTCACTACTGGGTAACGATGCAAATTCCACAAGGAGGAGAAATCAGCAGAGTTTCCTACTAAATACAGGTTTAACTGTTTAAGTTGTTTAACTTGTTTACTTACTCCATCAGTCCTGAATCTTTTCTTTTTTAGCATAATATCAGATGTTTTTCTCATTTTTAACAAAAACCATCGTAAAACCAGCGTAAAAATCCATTTTACACCACACCTTCTTTAAAAAACACAAATTATTGAATGAAATTACTGGATTTACTGAATTACTAAGTAATAATAAGGCATAAGGAAATACTTATTAATAAATTAATAAGGAATTATTGAATTATTTCCTATAATGCTGATTTTGTTTGGAATCTAATCCTGAAATAGTGCACAGCTTGGAAAGGATCCGTGAATAAATACACGTGTTACGCTGCTTTTAATAAAAGTAAATGATTTATGATTTATTCATGTTATCGCCAAAGTAAAATTAGCTGCTTAACAGTGACCTAAAAAAACCACCAAGGTATTTAAAAGAAGCTCAGAGCGTTTGCATGGCCACTATGTAAAATCCTGAGAGATAAAATTTATATTTATATTATTGAAGGCCTTGAAAGGAAAAGGAGATTTGTAATAATTGATATTACAGTACAAAGCCCTTATCTCTGTAGTCCTGTTTCACATACTGCCAGCAGAAACAAGAAGAACACCCAACATTCTGCCCTGCTGTATCACAGCAAGAGCCGGCATTTTACTTCCATAAAACGTGTTGTGTCACGTCAAACCCAGGAGTTTCTCCAGAAAGTGACACAAGCCGACTCCTTCTGGATCCAATAAACGCAGCCCTGCCATGACAACGTCACACACAAACAGCCTCATAAGTGCTTTTCTACTGTATTGTTGTAACAATAATGGATGACTGGCGCGTTGTGCACGCACTACAGCGCTGCGTCACAGCCTAGTGTTCGGAAGTTACGCAATCTGACATCAATTACAGCCAGAGAAAGGAGAGAAGGGAGAGTGACTCTGGAGGCCTGCGTTAATCAAATACAGAGACGGGCGGTTATACAGCGTCGATAAGGCCAAGAAAATATTCCGGTTATGAAGGTCGTTAAAGGACATGTTGCTCATCAACGGGTGATGGCATTTATTAGCACCATTTAAGTCTCTCTGAAATGAGCGTTTTATTCCTCTTATACTGCAGCAATGATTACTGTTGTTTTGATTCATTATATAACAACATGTCATATTTTTTATCAGTTTATAATTACATTTAATGTTGTGAAACATCCATGAAACGAGTTAGTTCGTGTTGTCACTTACGTTATAGCAGCTATAAACAGTCGTTCCCTCACCAGCCTCTCTTTTTTCTCTCTTCTGAAGTTAATAAGACAAAAAAAAATACAGCATGTTACGAATGTTACCGAGAAACCGCAAAGAAGCGTAAACTCCTCTGTCCTGAACATGTCGGAAAACTGACACTGGAGACTCCTTCCCTAAATGTTGAATAAATATCTCTTTATAGAAAGCTATTATGATAACATATTAAAACGAGTGCATTAATATAAACCTGTGATTTGCAGCTGCACTACTGACAGAGCTGCTGTTCTAGAAAACTAATCAACACCTTCTGACCAATCAGAATCCAGAATTCAACCCTGGTGTTGTTCATTTATCTGCATGTATAATATCGATATAAAGATCTTATATCATCTTTTATCAGGAAAATAGCTCAGACTGTCGAAAGTTAATTGAGGTAATAACTATGTTATAAACATTGTTACTAAAACTCGTAATAAGCTGCTGATCATTTAAAATCCATCTCCAATAATCTAATAACATTTCTGCAGCTAATGCAGTAAAATAAAATGTAATAAACTGTATATAATCTAACACTGTACTTTATTAAGTGCATGTTATTATATTATTAACAGTTTATTACATTATTATAGGTTTTTTTTTATAACATTGTATTATTTCATCACGAGTTTTTGCAGATGTGAAACCTTCATGAGCGTGCAGATTCATTTAACGTTAACGTTTTTAACAACGTGAAGTATTTTTATGACGAAAGATGATAGAAGACTGTTTATGCATATAAACGTACAGAATATAAGACATTTTCTATGTTCAGATAAAGTTACTAGTCATTGCATGATAATTTATTATATATTAACACTCACAATCTACGTCAAAAGTCTGATGCGATTTTTAGATCATTGAATGAAATTATACGTAATTGGGTAAGCTACTTTAAAAATACAGGTAGCTAAAGCTAGCTACAAAACAAACCATATCCTAAAATAACATAACTACATTTGGAGCTACATTTTTGATCATCTGATAATTACAAATAAAATCAAATTACACAATTTGTTCTCATTAACAAGCTATTTGTTTTTGATGAGAAGCAGTGACGTAACCTAACAGAGTAAAACTACGACATTTTTACGTTTAGATAATGAAATATAACATAAACTTAGTCGATATACAGTAGTTGCTTTACTAATAACAAACTATTTGATTTAAAAAGTATTGAAGCTAACACCTTTCCCCCTGTAAAATGTAAAATGTAGTTAGTTAAATTAGCTAGCTAATGGTTTTGCTAGCAGTGTTACTGTCTCGATTGTTACTAATGTAATGTTCTCACTGTGAGATCTCACTGTTCTCTCTTTGTCCAAATTCTTTTTGTTTAGACTGTTAACAGGATTCGCAATTACAAATTGCAAAATTGAAACAAAATTCAAAGCCAAAGCGCTACGTTTCCAAACATATTCACAACCGACCTCATGATTATCAAAGAGATTTTACGTAAGTTTACATTATATATTTAAATTGTAAATATGTATATGAAACCGTGTGTGTGTGTGTGTGTGTGTGTGTGTGTGCGCACCGAACTTGATCCACGTCTCTTGAGTCACTGAATCATTTCCATCAAAGACTGAGATTCATTCAGTGAATCAGTTGAGTCAGTGAGTTTAACGAGTTGTGTTTAAGTTCATTCAGCTGACAAAATATTATTATTATTAGTAGTAGTATTATTATTAGTTTAAAACTTCAAGTTGTTTGTCTACTGCTACTTTCAGACTGCACATTTGAACGAATCTGAATGAATCATTTAACTCAACAGTCTCAAATGACTCGAGTCAATAAAAAAAACATAAAATTTTTCATCTTTAGTAGGTCTGTCATAGGAGTTTCATCATGTTACGCTCTTTAATCAGTCCTGTTTTATGGTTTATTTTATATGTAGAGATTATTTTTAATGTGTCAAACAAATCAAACGTCTAATCTACAGTATTCTAATTGTAAATGTTACTCAAAGAAATTATGTAGTATTGAAATTAACTATAAATCAAACACAGCGAGGGAGAAGACGACTTCAGCTCTTCCCCTGATAATAACACGAGCAAATAACAATCGCTGCTCATGCCAAAGTTCTCTGTGAAGTCTGAAGAGAGAAGAAAAAAAAGGGAAAAGGGAGTGAATTTCACTTCAGGAGTGTAACTCCACCTTCAGCCACCTCTCGCTTTATTCCCTCCTCCTGCAGCATCTCTTTAAAAGCCGCTCACGTTGGAGCCTCAGACAGCGGCTCAGTCTGTCATTATCTCCACTCCTCTGCTAGTTCACTTCAGGAAGCCTCCCTACTGTTCAAGTGGACGAGTCATGGCTTCTTTGCGTGATCTCCTGACGCTCCTGATCACGGTCCAGCTCCACCTGTCCAGCACTTCCTCCCTCTCTCCTCACACCGGCGTCAGGAAGAGCGGCGGCTCGGGGAAGCGCCAGGGGGCCGCGTCTCAATCCCTGGAGGAGGGCACTTCGGTGCTGGCGCTAGGGGAAGCCTGCGGAGTGTACACTCTGGCTTGCGGACGCGGCCTTCGCTGCTTTCCTCCGGAGGGAGACCAAAGCCCACTGCAGTCTCTGCTTCAGGGGAAAGGAGCGTGCAGGAGCATCAAGGTCAGCATCCAGAGGACCACGACCTCAGGTATGTGTGTGTGTGTGTGTGTGTGTGATACTGAGGTGAAAGTTTAAAGATTGTATTTTCTCTTTAATTATGTAGCTTCTATTCCTAAAAGTATATAAAAATATATACAATTCATTTTCTACTACTTTATCACTATCCCAATATTAATTCCAAAATGCTTTCTCATATTTTTATATATTTTAAAAAATAAATATGTATAAATTTAATTTAAGATGTTAATTTACAAAGTGTGAGTCAAAGTTAGAATGAAAAATAAGGATAAATTATAATATATAATATATAATATATAATCTCACATCTATACCTAATTCGATATCAACAATTTCATATCTATGCAATATTCACTGGCATTATTTTTAAACTTTTTGTAGCTTGTGATTAAACTTTTAGCTGTAATAATAATAATAATAATAATAATAATAACAGTGATAGTTGTTTATTTATTGTGTACTTTACTTTCATTCAAAGTATACAACATTATCTACATTTATTTAAAGAATGAATCAGTAAATCGTAGATATACGAGTAAAATAAGTGTAAGTATACACTGTGTAAAGGAATTAAAGTTTTTAAGAGTGTGTGTACATCTTACATTTACAATGACCCACTAACCTATTTATGTATTTGTTTATTTGTTTGTTTGTTTGTTTATATTGTTGTTTATTTTACAGTCAGGGATGCACTAACGCTATTTACTCCCATCTTTATAATTCTTGATCACACTGATATAACCGATCGAACCAGCTCTCTTTAATCACAGGTTTTTTGGTGGGTTTTTTGGGGTTTTTTTTTGTGAGGTGTGTGTGTTTACAGAATAATCTGTTATTGATTTAAACCAGAACTCAGTACCGGCTCTTGGCACATCATGTACTCGGTGTATTTATAATCCACAGCATAATCATTAGAAGCTGATTAAACATCCTTTCTTCCAGGTTTGAGTTGCATTTCTGGGCTTAATTTAAAATAAATAAATAAATATTTTTCATCATTTTTTTCAGGCTCTCAGACACCAGTTACTGAAAGCTTGGAGAAGGTAAAAACACACGTTTCTTTATTCTCTGTTCTGAAACACAGATTCGTGTAGATTTCATATCCAGGGCTGTGTCTCAATCGCTTACTCGGAAGTTTGCTTCCCTTAACGCCCTCAGGCGTCTGTTAGCAGCAACACACACAAAACAGCAATCAGTAAAACATCACCTCTATTTTTTCTTCAACTCAGTGATGATGTATAATTTATAAAGCGATTAAAGTGATTTATATTCCGCCTGGGTTTAGGGCCCTTGCCGGAAACTGCTGATGTCGCTGCTCCAGAAGCTCGAGCTCACCATGATCCAGACCGATCGAGACATTTACATCCCCAACTGTGACAAGAACGGATTCTTCAAGAGGAAACAGGTAACACACACACACACACACACACACAAACACACACACACACGTAAACAGAGATATTTTGAGGTTGAAGTCAAATATTACACAAATCTAACACACACTAGTACAGTTTCACACACACTAAAAGTAACCAGAGTTAACAACGGCACTGATTATTATTATATTATTACATTAATTAATTAATTAATTAATTAATTAATTAATTAATTGTTTATCATTACTACATATAATTCTATACTAACACACTCTTTCTTTGGTAAATGTATACTGTGTCTTAATAATTTTCAAAAATAAAGACTTTGAAAAAATAGACTGCGCTTTGAAGATCTTTCCCTGTGAGAAAGACAGATTAATAAAATTTCCAAAAAATATAAAGACTGAGTGCTGACCAATCAGCAGCTTCGATTTAAACACACACACACACACACACACACACACACACACACACACACACACACACGACGCAGGTGCACACCGCAGGACCCTACCTTCCTTCTCTCAATCATCTGCTTATATGATTCTCTATATAGTCTATATTTCTCTTAGTCACATCCTCTTTGTCTTTAGTTTTCTCTTCTTCTTTTCATTAAATCCTTTCAGCTCTTTCAGTTTCCTTTCACACACTGTGATATTTCCTTCAGAAAAGAAGAAAAAAAGAAATAACAAATCCACTTTAACCCCGGAGACACGTTGCAGTGTTGATCTGTGGGAGAATTTCTCATCTAGAATGATAAAACCTCATCATGACTCAGTTATTCCTCTCTCATCTCTCTTCCCTCTTTAATCAGAGGACGTAGAACTAGTGGTGGAACTTTAAACCCTGTTTTCAGGTTATATTTTAATTTCCAATCCCTGATGTGTTTTTTTCTCTCTCTCTCTTCTCTGTCCTGTGCCTCAGTGTATGTCGTCTCGTGGGATGCAGCGTGGTCAGTGCTGGTGTGTCGACGAGAAAGGGAACAAACTCCAGTCCCGAGGCAGAGACGGTGCAGTCACATGCAGCGCCTGAGTGCCAATCATAAGAGATTATTATCATTATTATTATTAATGATATTATTATTATTATTATTATTCCATAATACTGAAATATGAAGCGACGGTGAAGTGCCATGCAGTGCTCTGAATGTGTTGTACGATTAGCAGATCCTGTAACGCCCCCTAGTGGCCTTGACCTTAACATAACTCACTATAATTACAACATTTGCACATTGCACATAACTCTCTCAATCTCCTGACAGTTTTAGGAAAGGATTTATTTAAAATTAGTGGTTTGTACAGTGTTGAATTATCACTACACCTGCTGAATTAGCACATTGCAACAAATTTTAATATTAATATCTGCTCAGTAAATGTGTGTGTGTGTGTGTGTGTGTTAAAACACAGCACAAAAACATTTAATTAGGTTTAATTTGATTATTTGTGTCTCTCTGGACCTCAGGACTGTAGGCATTAATCCAACACTGTAAAACACTAATTAACACCTAAAGCGCTGAAACGACTCACACAGTATTTATATAAGTTCTGCTCAATTAACACCTTTTAATTAAAATAATATACAGTGCTGAATTAACATCTGATGCATTTAATTAGCATATGCAGTGTTCAAATAACTATAATCACAGTCAAATTTTTCAATTTTTTTATTTAATTCTGTCTTTTTACCTCATTTTTTCTCTCTTTCTATTTTATCTCAGCATTTTTATACTCATGTCTGTGTTATACTTATGTATTTGAATCTATTATTATTATTACTGTTATCATTATTAACTTAAAGTAGCGTTTAGTACAACTGAACACCTCTCATCACACATTCTTCAATAATATATATAATGTGCTGTTACTCTACGTTTTCTATATGAGACAAAACATATGGTCTATTTTATTAAAATATGTATTGGTAAATTAAAATCAACACATTTATTTATTGAACTTTTTCTCTTTTTTAATTTGTTATTATTTATCATGAAATTTGCAGGTTTTGGGGCTCAGTTTTGTCACAGCTCATAAATCTGTAATATTCATCATGTCATTATTTTTTATTCTGTTTTGTTCATATTTAAAATCTCTGTAACGAATGTAAATAAAGTGTTGCAATAAGAATTAAAGTGTGTTCTGTGCTGTTTGGGTCTGAGACGTAAAGATACGTCGTATAGCTGTGATGTCAGGATCTTCTTCGCCTGTTAAGAAAAAAAGAATAATTTTCTGACGGAAACTTTCTGTCCCTGAGACAACTGAAATTTTTTAAAGAGTGTAGATTAAGAGAAATTAATCATGAGAGAGATTAACATGAATAAAGAGTGAGAGAAAAGAGAGAAGGACAGTGGGGGAAAAAAGAAAAGACAATCTGAGAAAGATGGCAGAGAAAAGATAAAATGAGGAGAAGAAAGAAAGAAAGAAAGAAAGAAAGAAAGAGGGAGGGAGGAAGGGAGAATAGAAAGAGAAGACAAAGGGGTGAGCAGAGACAAAGATTAAAAGAGGGGAAAAGAGATGAGAGAGAATGAACAAGTGCAGGAGAATGAAGAGGGAGAGAGACAGAGACAGAAAGAGAAAGACAGATAGAGATCGAGAGAGTGAGGGAAACAGAGAGAGACAGAGAAAGTGAGGGATAGTGAGAGAGAGAGGGTGAGGGAGGGAGAGAGAGTAACAAATAAAGAGAGAGAGAGAGAGAGGGAAAGAAAGAGAGAGAGAGGGAGAGACTAACAAATAAAGAGAGAGAGAGAGAGAGAGAGAGAGAGAGAGTCACATGAGGATCAAATGACCATTAGCATGGTCCTTTGAGGCTCCACCAACACACAGCAGCAGGAGCCTCAGACACTCGCACACTCGTTCACACACCTGCACTTTTATATCATTGTTCTATTTGTTCTTCACCTTCACCTGGATTCATCCTACAGAATCATCTGTGTGTAAAAATGATTTCACATCAGCGCTGAGGTTAAGGGCTGGAGGAGGAGTCATCGGGAGAAAAACACACACCTGTGGAGAGAACAAAGCATCGGGTCGCGTCCCATTTTCTTTAAACATGCCTTCAGGGAGTGAAGTCTGGATGAGGCGCCTTTTAAAGCAGGATCAACCCTAAGAGCTGGACTGGAGCGTCTGTTACACCGCTTCTGTTACACCGTGTCTGTTACGCTGTTTCTGTTACACCGCTTCTGTTACATTGCTTCTGTTACACTGCTTCTGTTACACCGTGTCTGTTACGCTGTTTCTGTTACACCGCTTCTGTTACATTGCTTCTGTTACACCGCTTCTGTTACACCGTGTCTGTTACACCGCTTCTGTGACACTGCTTCTGTTACACTGCTTCTGTTACACCGCTTCTGTTACACCGTGTCTGTTACACCACTTCTGTTACACCGTGTCTGTTACACCGCTTCTGTTACACTGCTTCTGTTACGCCGTTTCTGTTACACCGTGTCTGTTACGCCGTTTCTGTTACACCGCTTCTGTTACACCGTGTCTGTTACACTGCTTCTGTTACACCGTGTCTATTACGCCGTTTCTGTTACACCGTGTCTGTTACACCGCTTCTGTTACACCGTGTCTGTTACACCGTGTCTGTTACGCCGTGTCTGTTACGCTGTTTCTGTTACACCGTGTCTGTTACACCGCTTCTGTTACACCGCTTCTGTTACACTGTGTCTGTTACACTGCTTCTGTTACACCGTGTCTGTTACCCTGCTTCTGTTACACCGTGTCTGTTACGCTGTTTCTGTTACACCGCTTCTGTTACACTGCTTCTGTAACACAGCTTCTGTTATACCGTGTCTGTTACACCGCTTCTGTTACATTGTGTCTGTTACACCACGTCTTTTACACCTCGTCTGTTACACCATTTCTGCTACACTGCGTCTGGGACACTGCATCTGTTGCATTGTGTCTGGGACACTGTGTCTGTAACTCTGGGATCTGGAATACTGCATCCGGGAAACTGTGATTGTATCACTGTCTCTGTCTGGAACTCAGTGCCAGGAACTCTGCATCTGGAAAACCACACCTGTACTACTGCACCTGTAACACTTCGTCTGTAACACTGCATCTGGAACACTGTGCTTGGAACACCACATCTGTAGCACTGCATCTGGAACACTGCATCTGGAACACTGCATCTGTGTTAAACAGCAATGGCGTCCCCAAAATTAGGCTCCGTCTCGAACACCCCGCCATCTAAACTGCGCCGCACCAAAAGCAAGAAGAAACACTTTGTCCATCAGAAGGTGGAGGTGTTCAGGGCCAGCGATCCTGTGCTGAGTGTCTTCATGTGGGGCATCAATCACACGGTACACCGTCTCTACATCATTAACACTCACATTATTAAACACCGGGACTGTTCGTTTACGCTTTGTGGTTTCTCACTAACATAACAAGCTGTTTTTTAACTTGTCTATTTAACTTGAGAGTAAAAGAGAGGCTGGTGTTTATAGCACCAGTGTTTATAGCAGCTGAGTGAGAAGAGGAACTAACTCGTTTCACAGAGGTTCCAACATAAACGTTGGGAAGTTGCTGTGGTATAAGAGGAATAAAACACTTGGGGATGTGCTGTTATAGGAAATGAATCAGTAACAGTAACTCCGCTTCGTTGCTGGTGTGCAGGTCAGTGACATGGTTCATGTTCCTGCGCCGGTGATGCTGCTGCCCGATGACTTTAAAGCCAACAGCAAGCTCAAAGTGAACTACCACCTTTTCAACAAGTAACACACACACACACACACACACACACACACACACTGAAGTCTAGCAGAGATCTGGAGTTGTCTGTATTATCGGCCATTTCCTATGTGTTCCTTTCTTGTAATTAAGCTCACCTTTTAAATATTCTGTTCAACTTTTCTTTGTGTAATAACAGCCTTCAGTCTTCTTGTTTTTTTTTGTTTTGTTTTTTTTGTTTTTTTTTTGCAGTCAGATATTACAGACATTTTGTTAGAATTTATAGATAACGTCCGATGCTTCAGTGACATTAAAGACTTGAGCAGCATCTTTAACAAGTTGGTAGCAGCGACTGAATCGTGGTTAGAAATCGTAAAAGTGTGCACATGATTACTTTTACATTTTCCTATTTCAAAAAATTCATAGAATTGTGTCATAAACATTCTTTTGTCTAAAGAGTTGATTTAATAATAATAACAAGATGACCAATCAGGTTACTGCTGAGTTTCCTCTCTAGTAGAAGAATATATATCTAAACTTCCTCATCTCCAACACAGAAGTGCATTTTATCTGGTGTTTCAGCAATAAAATTTCAAATCTGTTATATTTTAACAGGATAAATTATATTCAGTTAGGTTTTAATGTTCATGTTCATGTTAAAGCAATTTGTTTGCATGTTTCACTACACAAAAAAGTTAATAAATCACCGTAATCACGCTTGAGAACCGAAAAACACACGACAGTCTGCTTTGTTTTGCTGATGTTCCTGAAACAACATCGTGTTTGACCAATCACTGCCAGCTGATGTCATCATCGTGCGCTGACAATCCCTGAAAAAATCCTTTCCTAACTCTTAAATCAGTTTGCAAAATAAAAAAAACATCATGTTAATGAATATAAGGGAAAAAATGTTTAATTCATAAAATATTCAGCTGCAAAAAAAGAGGAATTTAATAGTATTAATGTTTATATATATATATATATATATACGTAGCTAACATTAGCATTGTTTATTAGCATTGCAAACAAAATCTTTAATTTATGATCAAAAATTATTAATTCAATTAATTCAGGGTGTCTTTTACCCATCAAGTCTGCGGAACATGATGTTTTCCTGATTTAATAGTTTAAATTTATTATATATTTTTAAGAAAACACTCACAGTTTTGCTGTGTCATCATTTGTACTGTGACGCAGTAAACTTTGAGAAATAAGGACAGAAGAAGAAAAACTCCTGAGTTAAACCATGAACAAAAAACCTTTTGAAAAAAGAATCTTCTGGAATCTGTCTGGGAATTTTGTGCTGGTTTGGAGGATTTAGAGATTACAGCATTGTTGCAGATTATTTAACAGACTGTTTTTGTGTTCACTGTAATGAAAAGACACATTTGGAACACAGGAAACAGGAAGCATTTTAGTTCCTGGAACCTTTTTAGTTCCAGCTCCAGAGTTGGAACAGTGAAAGAACGTGTTTTATTGAACATTGTTGATTTTTTTCATATATATATATATATATATATATATATATATATATATATATATATATATATATATATATATATATATATATATATATATATATATATATATATATATATATATATATATATATTTTTTTTTTTTTTACATTAAGTTAAGGAACATTAACAAAAAATAATGTTCAGCGTTAATTAACAATAAGTGATAGCAAAGTAACGTGTTGATTCATATTAAATGTTAATGTTAAATATTTAAATAATCAAATAAATCATCTTAAATGACCATACACTGTGTACTAAATGTTAATAATCAGCTGAACTTTGATCATAAATATTGGCACCCTCTATTTGTGATTTTTATTGCTAATTTGCTTATTATTTCATATTGAAATTCAGGTGTTTATTTTTTATAAAATATCTATTAAAATAAGTATTAACTGCTTTCTTATCAGAGCAGTTAGAGTGCTGTGAAAGTTTAATATGGATATGCTGTCTATCTTCTCAGAGAAAACCTCCCTGGACACTTTAAGTTCAAAGAGTACTGCCCGCAGGTTTTCCGAAACCTCCGAGAGAGATTCGGGATCGAGGATCAGGACTATCAGGTAAATGTTGGATATTCCACTGTCCTGCTGAGGCTCCAGAGACTTTTTTTCTGTTTGCTTGTTGAATGTAAAGCAAGGGGAAATGAGTTGTCATAGCAGCTGGACTGAACTTTCAAGATGTTTCTTTACGCATTTCATCGGTTTTGTTTACGTAGCTTGATTTGTATTTTGGTGTTTGAATGTATGGGTTTGTGTCTTGCCAGATTTGGAGGTCAGAAAGTTTCCCTCTGAATTTGTCCATCCATCTATGCTAAATCCGGATTAAAAGATAACTAAATAATAATTTAATGTATATATAGTATGAAGTTATGCAATGAGAAGGCAAAAAGTACAAAATGTGATAAAAAATAAATAAGATGTTCAATATCAGCATTCAGAAGCCTTGAGACTGGAAACACATGAGATGTTTACAAGCTAAAAGCTGAGGGAAATGTAATAAGTGCAGAAATTACTATCATATGTAGTGTGTTTGTACACTTTGTGGTCAAAAGTATGTGCACCCCTGACCATCACACCCATATGTGGTTCTTCTCCAAACTGTAACCACAAAGACTGAAGCACACAATTGTATAGAACGTCTCTGTATGCTGTAGCTTTAAAG
>CM040473.1:20669545-20689257 GCA_022758105.1 Pangasianodon gigas | reverse complement strand
GCAGATTCCATAAGAGACACTTTTCAGATAAAAACATAATGAAGGCTGCTGGGTTTCGCTGCAGAAATAAGAAGCGAGTCGACAGTCAAAGTCTCCAGAAGAACTGTGGCTGCTTCTGCAAGATGCTCAGTAACACTTACAGCTCATTTCCTTATAAAACTGCACACACTGCACCTGAGATACTGGTTTATTTTTAAAGGGAAGGATCGTCACCCCAAATATTGACTTTGTTTCATTTATTACTGTTTACTGCTCTTTATAGTATTTTTTAAATGTAGAAACATTTAATTTCATTATTTTTGAAGGCATCTTTACTCTACAGCATTTCTTTGCATGTGCCTAAGACTTTTGCACAGTGCTGTGTGTATATATATGTGTATATATATATATATATATAGAGAGAGAGAGAGAGAGAGCGAGAGAGTACATTTTTCATTGATAATAACATTTTCCCCCACAAATTCAAATTTATTTATTTAATAATGTAAATAAACAAGGCTGCTTTGCAAAAATGAAAAATAAAGATAACAGTTAAAGGCAAATAATGTTGTTGAAAGCAAACATGTAATAAAATGTATGCCACAAATAAAATATATGATAAAATAATAAAATAACGCACAGTCCGTGATTTCTGTCAGTGACATCTGAACATGAGGTTTGATTGACAGGAGGGTTTTGCATGTGTTGGAGCGTCTACAGTTTGTCTAAAGTGTGTGGAGTTTTTGTGTTTGGACAGATGGACAATGAGACGGACTGGCTTCCTGAACACTGCACCGTCAAGGTGGATCTGGTGTCTCGGCGTATCGGACTCTTCCTGCTCCACCTGGTTATGTTCATCGTGGGATTGATCATGAATTTGATGGTCGTCTGGGTAAACTGGCAGAGACGCCGCACACGTAACACTGTGATATTCTGCATCCTCAACATGGGCGTGGCTGACACCATGCTGATGCTCATCTTACCCATCTCCATGCTCGAAGTTGCTTTGGATCACGTTTGGGTTTGGGGTGATTTCCTGTGTCGCTTTTCAAATTTAATCATCGTGGTTAACATCCATGCTAGCTCATTTTTCCTAGCGTATATATCTGTCGAGCGCTATCAGTCGCTGGTACGTGGATTAGCAGCGAAAAGAACAGCCACGTCAGAAAAACGCAAGAGGAACATAATTTGTGCAGCCCTCTGGATTTTTGCTTTGTTTCTTGGCTTGTTAGAAACGGTACACGTTCGCGTTTTAGGATTGAGCGAACCGGGATGTTACTTGGTGCCTGAACATGACTACAAGAAGTGGTTCAGCTCTCTCGTTATTATCCAGTTTTTGGCGCAATATTTAACACCGGCTGTGATTATAGTGACTTTTAACACGCTAACAGCCCGAGCAGTGAGATCGTCTCCTGAAGTTCAGATCCGTAACATCGACGACATCTGGTTCCTGCATGTTTATTCCTCAGTTTTTATAATTTGCTGGCTTCCATTTCAGCTAACCATGATCCTCATCTTGGTGGACCTGGCGCAACCCGATTTATTTGACTGCAACGGACTCGAGCAGCTCTTTTTCTCCTACGCCATCGTAAGAACAATCGCGTTACTTCACTGCTTGGCCAATCCCATCCTCTACAGTTTTCTAAGCAGGAGCTTCCGCAGCAAGCTTATTAACCTCGTTTTGAGCCATTTGCCACAAGACCTTGTTGCTAATCAAGGAACGGATCAACATGCTAATCAAGTTGAAGGTAAAGGAAATGGAGGGAAGGCAAACAATATGGCTGAAAACAACACCAGCCAATCAGACGGAGGACCGTAAAAGAAAAAAAAAATGAACTGATTCAAATTTTGAAATGCATAATTCAGAAAAAAAAATTACAATTCACTATGTTTAATGAGAATTATGTACAGTTACATTAGAAATACTAATCATATGTACAGTTAACTAATGCATTATACAATATATACAAATATACGGCCAAAATGATATATGTGTGACCAGGAGATAATTAAAGATGTCTTATGGAGATCATTAAAGTGTTTTATGTACAGATACTGCTAATAAATAATAAGCTAGTAAACTTCAGTTTTCTTTTTTTTTTTTTTAACATTTTATATACATGAAGTTGGTTTATTTGTTATATACTGTATGTATAAATATTTCCAAACACAGATAATAACATCATGTAATGAATCCACCAGACACTAGGATGCGCTGTTTTCAAATTCAACTGTCTGAACACAGTCGTAAACAGTTGTGACATAACCACTTTAAATGGTAGATTATACTCTTTAGGTAGACAATATGAATGATAGCTTGAGCATCTCAACATCTAACTCATCAAAAATATAATTACCTGCAATGATTTTAAAGGAAAGAACAATAAATCTGATGCTCAGTGTATTCTGCATTTTTTTTTCCAGTGATCAGACTGAGTCATACGCAATGTTTACATGTAAACATTTACTGAAATGAAACAATGGTATGAAATAAAGACTACTTTATAATTCAATAATGCAAGGTGTAACTAAAAATTAATGCTAAATCTAACAATGAAACATTAAAGTTTTCAAAACAGACCAGTAGTACTCTCAATACTTGATACGAATTTATTTTTCTTTTACACTTATTATTTTGATTTGCTTTTTTATGATCGTTTTTTGTTTGTCTCAGAGTGCAGTCTATGCACTATACACTGTGCACTACATACGATAAAGTTCACTGTAGGACTGAAACATCTCAAATCAAACACTAATATTTCGCTTAAATAAAAATGATACTGCGAACACACTACTTACTCCACACATAAACAAAGCGGGGAATTTGAGATGCAACTGATGAATGAACAGATAAATTAAATCAGCTATCATCAGCTACACAAAAGCATAGTGCAGGGACTCGTACACTAGTGACGGTTTTCATAAAACATCTATGACCAATAATCATTCGGGAAAAAAATTATATCAAATGGCAAAAAAATTAATTTCACTTCTGGGCTTCATCATTACGTATCATAACAAATAAATGTTACAGCTGGACGTGACAGGAGAACATTTACAACAAATGTACACTTTTGCCGCGTCCCAATTCGCATACTTACACTATGCACTAAAAGTGCGTTCTCTTTTTGTGAAGAAAAAGTCCATACTTTTGAGTGTGTAGCAAAAGCGTACGCGAGTACTGGGATATACTAACTAACACGCCATGTAACGCATGAGAACGTTGTTGCCTAGTTACGCACGCCGTCAACGTAAACAACGTAAACAACCTCCTCGCTGCATTTCAGCTTTTCTTCATTCATTATTCTTTATAGAATTTATATCATTTAATTTACCATTCCCACGATTTATTTATCTACATTTCACTTGCAACGCGCCATTTTATTAGTCACTCCGTCACTTCATCTGACCCTACAGGATAAACATCGTACTATTTTCACACAACATCCAACCATTAATCTTACGTGACAATAAAAAACTTCAGTTACTGCTTCACATTTAAATTCTTACACTTAAATATTGAAGACGCATCACCGACGTTACACTCGTAACACCGCCATGTCTGCAGGTTGAATTCGGCAAAGCAAACCGCCATAAAACTCCTCCTCCCTCCCTCACGCAAGGAATTGTGGGTAATATTAGCTGAAAACGTGTCCATGGATCCACATAGTCGAATATCCGGGAACCTCTGAGATCCTCATTTCATCATACTACGATTTGGGACGAGATAATTCTAATCTCGGACACTATTCAGTAGGCAAATTGAGACGCGGCATTTGTCTTTACACAGTTACTGTGGAAAATATAAACTACAGATAAGTTTGTGTCCTTAAAATGAAGAAAACAGAGACATTTATTCCTTCTTTATTGTCCTTCAGGTAACAAAAATGGACAAATCTATTTTATATTAAAAATCTATTAGTTGAAGTTATATCAGTTTGTGAATCTGTAATTAATAAGTAGCTAATTAATTAAGAAGTAATAATTAGTGAATTGCCATTGACTGTGTGTGTGTGTGTGTGTGTGTGTGTGTGTGTGTATACTCATATTATTATTTATTATTTGCAATTTTTATTATTATATTATCATATCTCGCTGTCTTATTGGTATGTGTGTTGTGGAAGCTTCATATCAAGTCAAAGTCCTTGTGTGTGTGTGTGTGTGTGTGTGTGTGTGTGTGTGAGCACACTTGGCAATAAAAGCTCTTTCTGTTTCTGATTCTAATTATTTTTGTAATAAACATTAAATAATTTTACAATAAATAAGAACTAACTACTAGTAAGTCTATTTAATAAACATTTCCTTTGTTTCCTCTAAACAGCTTAAGTAACTTTTACACTGTACATGTAACATGTAACGTAACAAAAATTTAATAAGTTAAAGAAATTTAATAAGAAAGAAATTGGGATTATCACGTACTGTTACGTGCGCGCGACAGACAACACGCAGGGCGGCGCGCATGTGCGCAGCGTCGGGAGCGCGCACCAATAGCTTTTTACGTTGACGGGGACTTACGTCGCTGCCGATTCACAAAACCGAAATCCGGCCACGCAAAGCAAATCCCGTTTTCCGTTTAATCGCAGTAGCGCTCGCGTGTCTGGTGATGCGGATCAGTCGTGTGTGTGTGTTTGGGTCTTTTTTTTCTTTTTGAAACGATGTGTGTGCGATAAGGTCGGAGTGTGAGTGTGTGTGTGTGTGCTCAGTGTGTGTGTGTGTGTGAGTGTGAGTGTGTGTGTGTGTGTGTTGCTTCCCCTCATGACCTCCTAACAGCGACCGGGATTTAACGCTGATTTATTTTTTTATCTCATCTGTAAAACTGTGCAAAATTGTTTTTAATGACAGTCAGTGTGTGTCTTTGATTTGTGGAGAAACCATCAAGTCGTTAAGGTGAGTAAACATTTGGACATTTTGCTTTATTACACACACACACACACACACAAACACACACACAAACACACACACACACACACAAACGGGTTGGACGCAAAGTGGGGACCCTGAAAATCCACCAGCCAGTGAGGACCTGGTGCTTTTGCAAGCCTTGCTGCACTTCTACAGCAGATTTGTCATCACAGTGTGGTGTGTGTTCACAGTGAGCATGAGTTCAAGCTTCATAACGCTGTATAACGTTCCAGAAACTGGTCATACACTAAAAATTATAATAATCATATTCTCTATACATGTATGAAACCTGCATACTGTATTGATGGGGTTGGGTTTTTTTTGGCATCTAGGTTTGTTTACGTCTCCTTGCCACCGACCACACACACACACACACACACACACACACACACACACACACACACACAGATGAGTAGCATGTCACATTGCTGTCTTAAGGCATCTGAGCTTTTGGAAAGGTCAGTCAAATTTTTCCTAGAGACTTTTTACTAGTCATTCATCCAATCATGTTTCATTTATTCAAGGCCTATCTTTAAGTGTGTGTGTGTGTGTGTGTGTGTGTGTGTGTGTGTGTGCGTGCGCGTGTGCGCGTTTGTCTTTAAAACGTGTTAGCTCACCATGTACACTATCTTCATCTGTCAGACCTTCCTCTGACGCCGAGCATGTTCTCTTCCGGGAACAGATTAGACCGTGCATGTTGACACCATTTTTGCATTTCTATCATCTCTGGTTTGGACCATTTCCTAGCCAGAAGAAGAAGACAAATCCTTCCCTTAATAAAACAGGACACAGGACGAGTCTTCTAAAGACTATCCCGATGAGGAAGGAGGTTACCTTTGAGTAGGATAGATAGTTTAGTCCGGCACATCGTATCAGATACTGAAGGAAAAGTTGTGCAGTTTTATGCAGAAAATAAGTTGCAGGGGATGGAAAGTTTTTCAAAATTTGTTCATTTTAAGTAAAACTTTATATATAAATATACCATAAATTGTTTGATTTCAAAAAATCACGATGTCACGATGTGCTCACCAAAAAGTTTACGTATGTGACCACCCAAGAAATTGAATCTGAATAATGTTGAGCAAAAATAGAGGACCTTTCCACTCCACACACCACATATATTTTACACATATACCTAAAACAACTTGATTATGTATTATAATAGTAATAATAATAATAATAATAATAATAATAATAATAATAATAACAACAATGACAGTGAAATAAATGATCATCATGAACTTTCAAATCAACATTTCAAAACAACATTTTTTAAAAACAACAACAAGAAGAAGAAAATATTAGGTTATCTATTTGAAATATTAGGCTAGTTAGCTACCTAGCTAGGCTAATGTTACCTAATGCTACCTAGCTTTACTTCCAGTTTAATCTTGTGCTTATGCTGCTACAATGAAAGATTACACAATAAGAAATTGCTAAAAATGAAATTTGAGAACCTAGGAGTCACATTCTGAATATCACAGAAAAAAAGAAGTAAGTAAGTTGTATGGGTTATCTAAGTATTTAAAATATCAGGGTAACTAGCAAACCTCCCTTAGCTACCTCCCTAGGTTAACATTTTTACCCTTGTTGCACTTCCTCTCATTCATTACTTGATTTTAATTAAAACTTGTGATGACAAAGTAATGAAGAAATAAAAAATAAAAAAATTCACCAGGTGAGCTTTCTTTGCTGCTTCAGGTAAATGTTTTAGCAACTAGTTTTACAGTAAAGTTAACAATTGTTGTATTATTACAATAGTCACAATATAAGATTCCTTTCTTACAATTCCGACATTTACACTATATATATTTATACTCATTTGAACGTTGTATGTTATGCTAGAAATTATAGGAAGTCTTTACAGCGTACATTCGAGAGACTGAAATTTTTTAAGGCAATGTTTTAGACCTCCACTAGTCGCATTTAGGTGGATGAATTGGATTTCACTGCAGGAGTGCGAGCCTGCACCTTTTGGGCAATACTGGTTTAGTCATATTACAACAAATGGTCGTGGCAACACCCACCACAAGGCCTCCTTTGGCTCCCTGTAGGGTGTGTGGTGGAAGAGTCAGGACTTGTTGGGGTGTGTATCCTGCATTCCGAATAAGTCTGTTTCACTCTCCGTGTCTAGACAGCGTTCCTTGTGCTGTATGTGTTTTAGTATTTGCTTTGCCTTCCCAAAAATTGTGACACACTTTTACCATTCGTCTTAAACGAGAGTAACACTGATTAAGTTTTTTTTTTTAGTTCTCAACAAAGAATTAGTAAATGTTTTGTCAGACTGTTTTTGATTGTCTCACCAGTATAGCATTTTCTTTATTCAGAAGCAAGAGCCTAAAAGTTGTGTGAAGGCTTTCTCTTCCGCCTTTTTGTTGGACTGTTACTTAAGGTGTGGTTAATTCCAGTTTGTCCACATTTCTAATAAGAGAAGGCTGTGTTATTTTCTTTCGTTCCTTCACCATTTTTTTCTCTAATCTACAGACCTGTATACAACATTCTTTACTATGCTTGCTTTAAAAAAAAATCACATACAGTGTTTAGAAACATGGTGTTGAACTTTAAGTCGGCTTTTACACGGCAACAAATATGTGAGCAAGTAAAACGTCTTGAATATTAGCAAACATATGTAATATTTATCGTTATTTTATATGTACAAATTTCTACAAAATTATTTAATCTCTATCTAGGCATTTTTAACTCAGTTTGAGTAACCTTGTCATGTGATTTTGTTTAAGTCTTAATTACTTAACATTAGCTACAAAGTCTAAACGAAATCTAAATATAATACGTTTTAGAAGAATCTTGCATTCAAATTTGATGTTTTGGTGAAGATTAGGTTTTAGTTTTTGTGAATATATGCAGTAACTTGACCATCATAAATAAAAGATTGACACAAGCAACTGAATTTTACAACTTTGATTTTTTTTTTAAATCACAATATTAAAATTAGAATTATGTTTTATATAGAAGATCAATTAATTTTACAGAAATCATTGATTTCTAATGATCAAATCATGGGAGGTTCTGATATTATTTGGAGTTCCTCTTCACTTTATGCTTGATGCAAATGATGTAATCTATCCGTTAGTCAAAGGAACCACATTTTTCCAATCTGAGTTTCAGCTGAAACTGAAAAAGCACCAGATGGTATCAACTTATCAAGATTCAACATGTCTCTGCTTTTGTCCTGCGTGCCTAGATTGCATGACAGACCGCAAACACAGAAGTCTAAAAACTGCAACTTCTGCTGTATGGCTGTGAATTTCTCATTTTGTTGCTAATGATATTTGCACTGCAACTGAATTCAAAGTTTCCAAACACATTTTGTTCCTCAAGTTCCTCATCATTTCCTTCCTTAATTTTCCTCAGGCCTTCCAATGGGGGCAAGTAAGAGCAAGCCAAAAGACCCAGGCCAGAGATCTCTGAGTCTGGATGGTACCATTGGTATGGGCTCCTCCAGTGGACACCATTTCAATTCTGGCCCTCAGACCCAAACGCCAAATCGGAGCCCTGCAGTGGGGACCAGCAGGCGGAGCAACACTTACCACACCAACAATGCAGAACATCAACTTTTCGGTGGCGCGGATCACACAGCGAGCATCACGTCACCCATAAGAGGTATTGCATTCGACTGAATTTGTTTTATGGTACCAGTAAGTAAAATTTAAAGCTCTTGGTCAGTATGGAAACTTTAAAATTACTTTTTAATTTTTGTAACAGTATCTATATTAAATAAGATGTATTTTGCTGTTATTCATACTTTTGAAATAATCATATTTGGGGGAAAAATACACAGTACTGAAAAAGATGTCACTGATAAACATAGCAAGCAGCATAAATTCTTTTCCAGCACCACAGAAACATATTTGAATACAGAGGTTTTGTCATCACCCACCGCCCTAAATGTTTATGAATGCACCAGAAGTAAAAGTAGCAACACTGCTTGAGTGAGGTGAGGGACTGTAGATTAGAATACGTCACTGGGGACACTGCTTGAGTGAGGTGAGGGACTGTAGATTAGACAACGTCACTGGGGACACTGCTTGAGTGAGGTGAGGGACTGTAGATTGGGCAACGACAATGGGGGCGCTACTCAAGTAAGACGAGGGACAGTAGATCGGACAACATCACTGGGGACACTGCTTGAGTGAGGTGAGGGACTGTAGATTGGACGACTCTAGATCGGACAACATCACTGGGGACTCTGCTTGAGTAAGATGAGGGACTGTAGATTGGGCAAAGGCACTGGGGACACTGCTTGAGTAAGATGAGGAAATGTAGATCGGACATCATCACTGGGGACACTGGTTGAGTATGATGAGGGAATGTAGATTGGGCAAAGGCACTGGGGACACTGCTTGAGTATGATGAGGGAATATAGATCGGGCAGTAATGCTGGGGACAATGCTCAGGGAATGATGCAGGGATGCAGATCAGGCGATGACATGGAGGACACTGGTGGAGTAACAGGGTGGGGGATGCAGATCAAGCAGTGACACAGGACACTGGTGGAGAAGGAGGGTGGAGGACTGTAGATCAGGCAACATCCCTGGGGACACTGCTCGAGTAAGATGAGGGACTGTAGATTGAGCAGAGGCACTGGGGACACTGCACGAGGAAAGCCGTAGAGATGCATATCAGGCAATGACACTGGTGGAGTAACAGGGCGGGGGATGCACATTAGGCAATGTCACTGGGTACAATGCTGGGAAAACAGATTGTGCAATGACATGAGGAACACTGGTTGAGGAATGATGCTGGGGGCTAAAAATTGAACAATGACACACTGGAACACTGGTCAAGTAAGACAAGGGGAATGCAGATCGGGCATTGATTGGGTATTGACACGGGGGACAGTGGTTGAGGAACACAGTTGTGGATGCAGATCAGGCAACAACACTAGAAACACTGGTTGAGTAATAGGGAGGTGGACACAGATTGGGTAATGGCACAGGGACATTGGTTGAAGAACAATGCAGGAGACACAGTCAAGTAAGAAAAGTGGGGCACTGGTTGAGGAACGACGCAGGGGACAAAGATCGGATTAATATATGACTTGTGATGCTAATTCTTTTGATATTAGTTGATTGAAACTGTTATGATTGTGACAGGTCTGGTATCAGTTCAGTGTATCTGGTGACCAAGATTTGTATTCGGTTTCCACTAACCAGTTATTGATTCACTTTTCATTTAAATGACCACCAAAGTCGTGAATCAGTTTCTTTAATAGACATGCCTTGGAGCTGTCCGGTGGAGTGTGTGTGTGTGTGTGTGTGTGTGTGTGTGTGTGTGGTGGGAGGGGGGATAATCATGAGCAGGGAGCATTTGTTCAAGCATTTGCCAAACAAATGGCTTTTCACACCTGTTCAGCAGAGCTTTAGAAAAGTGCCAGCGTCTCACTGATACTGATCTTCACTTGAGCACTCGCACCCCCTCCTGATCCCATGGCTTTAACCAGACTTCGTTCTCACTCACAGCTGGTGTCACCACGTTTGTCGCACTATACGACTACGAATCTCGGACATCTGCGGATCTTACGTTTAAGAAGGGCGAGAGGCTGCAGATCCTCAATAACACGTAAGTCTCGTCATGTGTGTCTTCTCAAGGACGGTTTACGCTGTACGTAATGAAGCACTTTTCTGAAACGCATCATAGCAGAACATGAAATTACAGCAGCTTGACTTTACAGTGTTTAAAACAGTTCGAAGGCCATTCATTATCAGCTCTCGTTGTTGTCCTTGATGATACGTCATGGAGACGGGAAATGAACCTTGTGTATGTCAGCGCCCAGACAGATTCCTTCTCAGACTGTGAGTCATCAGTTTGGTTCCAGTGACAGAAATACATGAATCAGTGTGGAAATAAACACACATTAAAGTCTTTCCTACTCGCTATCTGGAAACATATAGGCCACAGCACCATTATAGTATTATTAGCCATTAAAAACACACATTATGGTAACGCTGATATAAGAGCTGCTGATATAAGCGAAATTGGGTTATTGGGTTATTACTATTTTTGGTTAGGGCTGGAAAATATCACAACATTTTAACATCATGTTTAACTTTTCTGAGTATTGTAGGTATTGTGAGGTGTCGGTGCTTTTGTAACTTCATTGCTACTCACTATAACAAGCAACAAATCGGACATTAATATCTATCTTTGTACCTGTCGTTTAATTTCACATTCTTTTTCTCATTAAATATTTACATTTTTAATCAATATCTTTAACAAATCTACAACCTGACTGTTTAATGAGTTTTTGCTAATAACCTCAGCAAAAATAAATATACGTTTGAACGATATACTATATAATATTATATTGTAATATCGTAATATAATGTCGCGATGCATTGTGATACATTTTTTTCACTATTGAGGTTTCAATGCTTCTATTTAAATATTTACATTTTTATGTACATTTAAAATACACCTCAGCAAAAATAAGTATTGTGGTAGGTATTTATTGTGAATAAGTTTTAAAATAATGCAATATGATCATTTTGCCATATACGTACTATACTGCTAAGTGCTGCTAATATCCAGCCCCGATTACGCAGTATAATACAGAAATTCATAGAATTCGTTTACAAATATACGTACGATGAATTTAGGTTTCAGAAGTTTGTAGTAAGTTACTTTCACAGCCTTGTGATTGTGAAATTATGGAAATTTTCTCAGAAAAAAACTTAACGTCAGAGGTGTACTCTAGGTATATTAACTTTTCAGTCACAAATTTTTATGCTAATTGCCTAAGCTTTTTATATATATGTATAGTTTTACGTTTTTACTACAATATCATTTTAAAGTAACAATTTTCTTGAAAAGGTCCAGATTTTTACCCAGTGGGCGGAGTTATGAAATTTGAAAATGGGACAGACCTTATTTAGGAGTAGAAATTCTACCCAAAAAATTGTGCATACGTCCGCAGCCTCCTCTTGAATCAGGAGTAGAATTAGAGATGAGGTTATAAAATATGTTAAATAGTGCAATATGGAAAAAAAATATATAACAACACTCAGAGATTTTAAAAATATTTAGGTTTGATAACAAAGTCCTAGCAAAGAAAACTCAACATTTAAAAAAAAAAAAAAAAACTTTTAAAATAATAATTTAAATTAATTAAAAATAATTAATTTAACATTAAAATAAGTCATATAACAATGAAACAACTGGATAAAATATAATCTGTTGCTGTGAGAAGTCCAAAAATGGAGTTAGAGTTAATAAAAAAAGAAAAAGTGTTAGCCATGATATAGCATGAAGTAATGTAAATTATCAGAAAAATATATCATAATATATTCACATTCACAAGTTCAGTGGTTCAAGAATTTTTGAAATACATCAATAAAATATTCAATATTTTCACATCAATATTTTGGTCATTTTATTTTATAAATTTGTTTGAGCGCAACAAAATTTTGGTCATTTGACGCTAGTTTGTGTAGTAATCAAATTTCATATTACTCTACTCTTTTAATTGTGTATATTTAATTATAAAATTGTCTCAAAGTGTTTCGATGCAAATGATTACTACATTTATAATTATTTCTAATATTCTAATGTCCAAAGTTCTAATTTTAATAACTAAATATAATTTTGATAACTAAATTTCTTTATAACAACTCTTTATTTTGCATGTGTAGTATCAAACCTGCTTGTCAGTATGCTAATTTCTCTTTTTTTTTTAATTGTTATAGTTATATTTTATGATTATCTTCAGTGATTTTCTTCATCCTTCAGTGAGCTGCACTTGCTTTATATAATTCATATAGAATTATTTCTCATGTTTTAATGTCCAAAGTTCAATGTTTAGGCTAATTTTATAGCTAAATTTTTTTATATCAGCTCTTTATTTTGCATGAGTAGTATCAAACCTGCTTGTCAGTATGCTAATTTGTCATTTTTTAAAATTGTTATAGTTATATTTTGTGATTTTCTGCTGGTGTCCATCCTTCAGCGAGCTGCACTTGCTTTGCTAACACATCGCACAATGTCCTCATGCAGCGTTACTCCGAGCGTCATTCAGTTATCTCAGGAATATTAATGTGACACTCGCACATTTCCTGACAAACTGAGACGTTGCGTAATAAGACAATAGGCATTGAACACTAGAGACATTTGTTTATTTATTTATTTGTTTATTTATCAGACACTTTTAACAAAAAAAAAAACTAAAAATTAGTACAATCACCCAGTTGTTGTTCATTTAAACATTTGATGAACAATTACGTCACAGTATACATTTCTGAGATATATTTTATAGTTTATTGTTAATAATAATAATTTCAAAAACTATTTTATTATTTATTTAATACATTTAATTACAAACTGACAGCCAATGTGCAGCCAGTGTGGTGTTAAAAAGTTTTTTCCTAATATTTAAAATTGTAAGCTGTTAATATTTTTATACATCTTTAATTTTTTTCTCCTTTTCAGTGTTAAATATTTACTAAGCTTTTAGGTCAATGAAGTATTTTTTATAGAAAAATTATTTTGCAGCATATTAAATGCAGTATCACTTTTTAAAAAATAATTTTTAATGTAACACGGCTGCATTGCTGGCAGTTTGTGAGCAAACAGACATACTGTGTATCACAGAAACGTCTTTGCGTATCGTGTTATGATAACTTTGTCATAAATTCTGTATTTATCGCAGGTCCTTAAAGATAAAAACTGGCCACAAAATTTTATTATTTATAAAGCGCAGTGATTTCCCGTCCACAATTTCAATTTTTTAAGGATTTGGGGTCCGTCACATATAAACTGAAAAGAATGTGTATTATAGCAAGCTTTTCTCTTGTGTTGGTGTTTTATATCAGTGCTGTTTGTCATTTTTTCCCCCCAATGCTTCATGGGTTAAATTAGGAGAAAGTACAACTACAGGTCAGTAACTCTTCTTTTACATCTCGTAATTCTTTCCACAGTGTGGCGAAGGAGTGTGTAAGGCTCGTGATCAATAAATCTCAGGTTGATTGTGTATGTAGTGTGTTTTTTTTTTTTTTGTTTGTTTTTTTTATTGCAGCATTCTTTATTAAAGAAAAGTGTTAAATGTTAAATATAAAGGCGCTCAATTCCAGACCTGAAAAAACACGGAAATTTAAAATAATGTGGAAATAAAGTATGATATTCTGTTTTCAAAGTGGTCTTTCTCTTATCTGCACATTTATTTCAAGAATTTTCCAAAAAATTAAAACACCAAATTAATATAAAATGTCTGGAAAATAAAAAAAAAGAAAAGAAAAGAAAAAAAATAATCTGCAAAAAAAGTCTTTAAAAGTTCTTTGTATAAGGAGCATGCAAGAACCCCATATATATTTTTTTTTTCAGGGTTTTTTTTTTGTTTGTTTGTTTTTTTACATACACTGGCAGTAAAAAGTTTTAACATAAAGTGAATTAGCAAATTGAACGAATTGAAGTAAAGCATGTGTGTGTAGTCTTGCTCGTACACTGCAAAAAATATCAAGTAAAAATTGTCCAGAAAAGGGGCGAAATTTATAATATTTCTCATTATGTCACTGTTATAAATCAAATATAAAATTAGCCCTTAGTATTAGTAATTTCTTTAAATTTCAAGGTTGAAATTATCTTTTTTTTTGGAAGATAATTTTGTTTCTTTCTAGAAATAAAAGCTTCAGTAATTATCTGGCAATAGAATGAGAAAATTACAGGTTTAGATTAAATAAAAATGTCCAGAAATGGACTGAAAAATTGTTTGTGTTAATGAATATTTCTTGAGATTACAATAAGATTTTTCAGTATAATTGTATTATTTGAAGAAAACTGAATTATAAATATTTCAAAGCCAGGAATAAAATGTATTTTTACGTTGTGTTAGCAACAGTTCCTTTATGGTATAAAAGTTTAAATCAGTGGAAACTTGGGTCACTTGTCTTGCAGGTTACCTCATGTTATCAGGATGTTCTTAAATGCGTTGTTGTTTATTAATTTACGGTATTTGATGGTTTACATTCGGTTGTTTGCGATGTTAATGTGCTGATTGTTGTGTGTTTCAGGGAAGGAGACTGGTGGTTGGCGAGTTCTTTGACCACAGGGAAGAGCGGCTACATCCCGAGCAATTACGTCGCACCGTCGGACTCCATCCAAGCCGAAGAGTAACAACAGATTTTTACGTTTAATATCAGTATTGTTAAAATTACTGCAGGTTTAAACCCAGAGTTCCAATGTGTTAGATTTTGGGTTAGAAAAAGGTGATAATTGGCGATAAATCAGCACATCACCTGTAAATTCTTACGATTTCCAAATTTCTGTTGATGTATTTGACGTCACATTTGTTAACTTTGAACACAAGACGCATGTTTTAACTTTATAGCAATCATTTATGTCAAAACCAATTTAAATTATAAATTATAGAGGATTATATAAGTGTGTATTTTGTATTTGAAAGATGCAGGAAACGAAAAATAACTGAAATTGGGAAAAAAATGGATTTTACATCCGTTGTTTAGAATTTCTTTGCTACTTTTCAGTGAATGTTTGTTAGGTCTCTAAATCATTTCAGTTACCTTGTTTAGTAAATATATCTTTCAGTTTCATTTCTAAAGATGTGTTTTTGTATGTTTTTGTATTTAAATTTTCACTTTTTTTGGCTTCTGATAGAGAATTTTGATGAAGATTTTGATGAAACGACCAAAATAACTTAAGAATTTTAAGATTTTAAAAGGTTCCTGTAGCAAAATTCAAGTAACACATTTTGCCAGGAAAATAAATTTTGCGATATCATCTACACTAGCTACATAGTTTAACTCTGACTGCTGTAACTGTTTCCGTTCTCCTTATCACTTACGAACAGCCATGTCTAAATAACGCTAACAATCTCGCTGCATTTTTTTTTCCTAACCTTGTAGGTGGTTTTTTGGCAAAATTACACGCCGTGATTCTGAGCGGCTGCTGCTGAACATCCAGAACAGGAAAGGAACTTTCCTTGTGAGAGAAAGTGAGACGACTAAAGGTGTGTGTTTGTGTATTTCTGCCTCTAATCAATATTAAACAATTATATTGCATAGATGCACAAAGTGCTATTATCTTGTGTTGTGTTATGTGCTATTATTTATTATTAGCTGTTGATTTCCTGTTTCTTGTGGTTGAAGTTGGTATAAAATAAAACGTGGCTCTTAATGAGTGAGCGATGAAAATTTTGGGGCTGTAAATGATTTGTTCAGCGTTTTGTGTCACGTTACAAAATGTAGAAGAAACTTGAGATTTTAAACTCATAATGAAAACGGCATATTAAGGGGATGTCCTGCTGAATCAAACCTGTAGTGGACCCATTCTTTTAACAAAAATAAAAAAAAAATAAAAAACTTTTTTTTCAGCATTTTTTTTATTTTCCTTGCCCGAATTTAATTACAGTAAATACTTAAACTTGAATCTTTTATATGTAAAGCACTTTGAGATTTTGAACTAAGAAGTAAAAAGTATAGATTATTATTATTATTATTATTATTATTATTATTGTTATTATTATTATCTGTAGAAATTGTAAATACAATAACATTGATGTGAATAACACATAACGCAGGTTAAAATCTTCAGAATTGTTGTAAAGGTGGCACGATACACGCTTTTTCTTCTCCGATACTGAAACCTTGAGCATCAGCTGATCGTGAAACCCATCCCATAGTGTTTTCTTTAAAAATGACTAAGCTTTAAAATGTTTTGTTTAAACTGAAGCACTTCACAGTTCAACTCTTTCAATCAAAAAGTCAATCCAAACAAAAGAGAGTGTACGTGTAAACATTTCCACTTTCCACATTCAATTCTGATATTAGCCGTTTGTTGCAGGATCTGATATCCGAAATTTTTCCGTCAATATCCGATACGCAGTTTTGTTTTGTTTGTTTGTTTTTATTGCAGATACAGATACTGAATATCGGATCAGTGCCATCTCTAGTTTGTTGTATTGATTAAATTTTGATCAAATGTTAAACCTTTGTAATTAAAACATTTATAAACATCACATTGAGTCTGTTTTTAAGATAAAAGATGTCAGTGTGGAGATTCAGTGGATTTTTTTTATACAATGGACAGCTGAATTGTTAAAAGTAGGTCAGTGTGCGAAGCTGCTTTACCCCCGGCTATAAAAAATCTTATTAGAGCTGCGATACTCAGGGAGAGGAGCTTTACTTCTTTATTTCTGCTTCTGATGGGATGTGATGAGATGCGATGAGATGTGATACAACATTGATATTGTGATAAATTGTCACAGTACTCTTTTCTGAGATATCGTGGATATCATGATCATTCCTTATTATATTTTTAATGTTTTTTAATAATTGGAAACTAATTGTGATGATGTGTGATCAGGTTTGTGCTTAATCTTTAAAATGGTTAAACAAAAGTCTCTTTCGTACATAATTGTTGGACATAAAACAATTTTGAATATAAAGAAAAATAATTTCATCATACATTTGTTAATAACAATAATAATAATAATTATAATAATATTAATAATAGTTTTTGCAGCATCGCTATATTTCTGGCAGTTTGTGTGCAAACCTATGTATCATGTATGGTCCTTTGAGAATCATGATATGATATTTTTTTTATATTTTATCTCCAACACCTACACTGATGGACGTTACAGTAGATATTTCAGATTTGCACCGAAGGCCTTAATCAGGAAGAATATCATGTTTTATTAATTTATGTACCTGTTTAGGGATTTTTTGGGCTAATGCTTTAAATTAACGTTCCTTTATCAGACATTATTTATCACATTAGTTAACATGAACTTGAGTATTAATAATCCATCAGTGACTCTAATCGAGTAACTAAAACTTGTATTAATTGATGTTTTTTAAATATAATAAACCTAATAATATAAATTAATCCCACAACAGCGAACACGAACATCTTCGTATAACAAGGAACGAAACGTGTTCGGTTTGTTAACTGGCGAAATTCAGAACTGAGGCTGAAGCGTGTTTTAAAATTTACACCTGGAGAGAATGATCAACATTACAGAACATGCTGTAAATAAATTTTTGCTAATTTATGCTAATTTTTCTTATTTTGTTACAATACTGATAGTTTATTAACACTGAAACTCATGTTAATTAAACAGCTCAGTAATATTAGTTAAGAGAACTTTAATGGATCTGAATATTTCAGCTTTATGATATGAAATATGTTTCCACACTAATATGAGGTTCATCCGGTGTTTCCCAGTCTGGGTTTGTTCCTCGGGACATCTTTAAAACAGGAAGTAATCCGCCAACACAAACCACGAAATATTATGTTTCGTCTTGTCATTACTGTATCATCTGATTTCTGTTTTTTTTTTTTCCTCACTGTAAGAGGAGATTGGATTTGGATCAGAAATGTTGTACGTTCTCGTACAAGTTCCAAATTTGAGATTGCAAAATAACGGACATCCGTTTTCACGTTTCACACCGTGCTCTTGTTGAATTCTGGATTCTGATTGGTTGTCAGGTGTTGATTAAATGTCTACATCAGCAGGTCTGACAGTAGTGCAGCTGCAAATCACAGGTTTATTTATAATTAATGCGCTTGTTCCGATACGTTATCGTTTCTATAGTAACAGCTCATTCACAGGGACTCGTACAGCAGACGCTCAGCTAATAATAAACAGATTAAAAAACGTGTTGCGGTTACATTTTCTGTAAGGAGATGCTTATTTAACGTTTATGGAAGGAGTCTCCAGTGTCAGCGCTGAACTGAGAAAGCTGAAACTTTGCACTTTCTCAGTTACATGACAAGCTGTGTTTAGATTTTTTCTTTGTCTTATTAACTTCGAGAGAGAATAAAGAGAGGCTGGTGAGGGAACGACTGTTTATAGCTGCTATAACGTAAGTGACAACAGGAACTAACTCGTTTTGCAGGTATTAAATGTGACTATAAAGGGATAAAAAGTATGACATGTTGTTCTTTAATAATAATAATAATAATATTAATAATTATAATCAACTTTGTGGTGATAGGAGTAACTCCGCTTCATCACACCACCAAAACCGTTGATTGTTTTTCTGTAACAGCACCACACACAGTGTTTTATTGCTTTTATAACATAAACTTGTTTCATTAATAATAATAACAATAATAATCTTTTTGGTGGAATTTAAACATTTGAAATTTTTTTAAAAAATGAATGAATGCACGTTATTCAGTTCTGTTCTGTTAACCGTCTCACCTTCCACAGGTAACAGACTTCCTGCTGTGTATTTGTGTTGAATATTTACCTGTGCTGGTTTGTCGTTCAGGAGCGTACTGCCTGTCTGTGCTGGACTACGACAACACGAAGGGTCTAAATGTCAAACACTACAAAATCCGGAAACTGGACAGCGGAGGATTTTACATCACATCACGGACGCAGTTCAGCAGCCTGCAGCAGCTCGTCCTGCACTATCGCAGTGAGTTCAGGCATCACGAGGTGGAAAAAAGAGCGAGTGAGCACTGTAAAGCCGTGTTCAGAGTGTGTTAATGAGCGAATGAGCGATGTAAAGCCATGTTCAGAGTGTGTTAATGAGCGAATGAGCGATGTAAAGCCATGTTCAGAGTGTGTTAATGAGCGAATGAGCGATGTAAAGCCATGTTCAGAGTGTGTTAATGAGCGAGTGAGCGCTGTAAAGCCGTGTTCAGAGTGAGTTAATGAGCGAATGAGCACTGTAAAGCCGTGTTCAGAGTGAGTTAATGAGCGAGTGAGTACTGTAAAGCCGTGTTCAGAGTGAGTTAATGAGCGAGTGAGTACTGTAAAGCCGTGTTCAGAGTGAGCGAGTGAGCGCTGTACAGCCGTGTTCAGAGTGAGCGAATGAACGAGTGAGCACTGTAAAGCCGTGTTCAGAGTG
>CM040473.1:20647453-20661813 GCA_022758105.1 Pangasianodon gigas | reverse complement strand
TATATATATATATATATATATAAGCGACATGTTTCACTCAACCAACGATTCACTACAATATGATTCGGAGTCGATTCAGTGCGATACAGTGTGATTCAGTATTGTGCAAGCGGTTCAATTTTTGTTTTTACAAGTGGAAAGCCACGCCCTCTTTTTTAATAGGATATACAGGTACAGAGGACACTCCCCTTTTAATAACACATAACGGTACAGAGACCACACCCTTTTTTAATAACGCTGAAAGGTACAGGGGCCACACCTCCACACAGTGCCAAAGAATTGAAAAAGATTTATAAATAGAAAGAAAAAATGTTTCTAAATAATAGTACACTAAGAATAGAAACAGGAGTGCACATGGTGTCCGATTTTACCACTACAGAGATTTACTACAGAATCTCCGTTAATGCTTTTATCGGAACCCATGCAGCCGTATAGCGAACACTGACGACAGCGAACTGATTCTCATGAGTGAATCTTTACAACTCTGCTATTTATCATCCGGTTATCAGATGATCAACCTGCAATGAATCAAATACAGTTTACTAGCAACATGCAGAGAGCAGCATACGAAGCAGGTGTTAATGTTAATATTAAGTTTTCTATTCGTTCGCGTTTCATTCGCGAATCATTTCATAAAGAACAACTCTTCAACGAATCAAACGTCACTTTCACGTAATTCAGGTCAGAAAATTGACTTCAGAAGTTTTTACGTAAGTTATCTTTTTGAAAAGTATTTAAACATGAATGCAAGAGTTAAAGATTCCTAAAAGTATTTTCGGTATCATGATTTTCTCAAACTGAAATCGTTCTCTCACAGGTCTGTGATTAAAAACAGCTCAATTCCAAAACTTAGCATCTGATACTATTTTTAAAATCGTGTATTAAACTCCAAAATCATGACTACTATTCCTGAATATTCTGTAATATTTACAAAGGAAGACGATATCCTACATATATATTTTAATGTGACGCAGTATTAAAAACAGCTCTCCTAATTCTTTTTCATAAATAACAGGTTATCTATCATTGTATCGTTAAGTTTATCGTACGCAAAATGCAAACTGCGGGCAAAGAATTGATGCCGCGTCAAACCACAACACTGCTGTGTAATTGTTGATCGTAAGATTTAGGATTCTAAACAATTTTTAACCAAAATTTCTTTGGAAAGATCTTTTTTGTTCCATTCAGCGGCCAATGAGACGCTAAAACAAACACGTCGTCTAAAATTATTATTAAACATTTCAACGTTAATTCTCGTTTTATTCACCTTTTAAAATATTTCAGTAATAGAAGTGTTTAAAGAGAACAGCAAGCCTGCACTTAGTTTGTAGTAAAGCAGGTTATACTTTAAACATGGCATTTATGTTACTAGTAATAACAATGACTTTACAGTCACACTCGGTTTTTTTTTAACTATCCGTTCCTAAAATTCGGAAAGATTTTCAAGTGAAAGCGAGAGACGTTTCTTTGTTACGATATTAGCTGCGAAGGATTATCCAAAATAATTTGGAATTTTCTGATCATTTTAATAAACTTCTGTCGTAGTAATGTGATCATGTTTCAACGTGACTTCATTATAAACAGAAGAGTTTTGTAGTTAATTACTGTGATGTTGATGTTGATGTGATGATGGATAAAATGGCGGCTCAGTTTCACGCTTTGAAATTGGTACAAATTTGCACAAAATGACCGAAATTCAAATTCCGAAACTCTTACGATTGGCTAATTTTTGGGCGAGGAGGCGGGGTTTATCATTTATAACTTTAATTACAGCTTTATTCACAAAAAAAAAAAAAAAATGCGCTGTTGGTTGTTGGGAATAGGGCTGAGCGATACGACAAAAATATCATCATGATACTTGAAAACATTTCTACGATACATGAGACGCATCACGATGTTTAGGTTTGCAACAAACTGCCAATAAAAAGTGTTGCATTTGGAAAAATAATTAATTCGAGCCGTGAAAATAAAAGAAATCATTTAACACTGAAAAGGAGGGAAATAAAAATAAACATTCTGTACAAAATTTTAATGTTTTACAATTTTAAATATTTAGTATACTTTTTTTTTTGACGTCACCTTCCAATCAGAACTTGTAATAAATAAACGTAAAGTTATAAATATACTGAACACATCAACAATTTCTCAGAAGAGCGCATTGTAACAAAATTCATCACGATGTTGATATTACGTTGTCAAATCGCACAGCTCTCGCAGGAACTCGTACACATTTTGCGTGAGATTGAGATGATGATGATGATGATGATGATGATGATGATGATGGACGTGTTTTTCCCCCCATGAGAAAATTATTTATGTTTTTACCCAAAAAGAATTAAGTGCAAAATAAAGTAAGTAATCTTGCTATAATTAGCTATGATTCTGTGATTAGCTACGTTATTCTGGATTCTAAGTTTTTATTTTTGTTTTTTTGTTTTTTAAATCATTTATTGAATTTGTAATTTATTAATTATACACCAAAATGTTTCCCTTTCTTCCTGCTACTGAGTTAAACTACTGACTGTCCTCAAGTGTTTTTTTTTTTTTTTTTTTTTTAAAAACCCTGTTGTTTTTGCGCTAAAGCCATAAACACTTTGACTGCTGTTTTTTGTACATAAAATAATTTTTAATCCGGATTTCCGAGCAGTTCGTTATCTGTAAAAGATATTTTGCGAGCAATCAAAAAGATTTTTTTTTTATTACGATCAGATGTTTTAATTCTGTTTGACTGCAAATATTTTTGTTTTCTTTATGTTTAATTGTGATGAGGAGGCAGAAATTTTTTTATATGCAAAATATAAACGGTGGGAGGTTTGTTATTTTAAAAAAAAAGAAAAAAGATCTAGTTTTAGGACTGTGCATGTTCTCGACATTGTACTAATAACTCATGTACAGCTACTTTGTAAATATTATCATCTTATCCTGTAATCTTAATCTAATCGAGTGATGCAATGTGAAATTATTACCGTAAAAACCTTTTTTTTTTGTTTGTTTTTTTTTTGCTGTTGTTGTTGCATTTACATCCACGACCAAGAGTAACACTCAGATGATGATGGTTTTAATGTATGATTCATTCAGTCAGCTGAGTCAAATACATCTTTTCTTTTTTTTTTTTTTATTTACAGTTTTGTTTTTTTTCTGTTTCCCAACGAGAGTTTTTCTGCACCGAGTTCACTCCAGATCACTTGCTAGTAAAACAACAGCAGATTTCTGAAGCCCGGTTTGTTTCCATACTTTCCAGCACTTCTAGTTTCGCAAGATGTTTTTATGGAGCTAGGAAGAATCGTGCCATCAGAAATTTGAAATTTCCAAGCTAATGTTAGCATTGTGAGATGTTAGCTAGCTAAAACCCAAAACAGGTAGCAGGAAGGACGATAATTATCGATAATTTAGCAAATATGTACATTTAAATTTGATTTAAAATGTTTTTTATTGACTGCATGAAAAGTGGAAAGAGATCGTTCATGCTGTATCATTAATAATAATAATAATAATAATAATAATACACCTTTAATCTGCATCTGTAATAACTCACTTTTTTAGCCAGATGTTCTGAAATTGAATTTGAAAACTTCAGTTTTTCTGGAAGAAAATTAAATTCAAGGCTTTTTAGGAAAACTGAGTATCGGTTTACGTCGGTTTTCGTTGAAATATTTTCAAAAGTTTAAATGCTTTCTATATCCTCAATCATGAAAATTCAGTTTATTTTTTTATATTTATTTAGTTGTTAATTTAACTTCTTGTCAAATGTTGAAATTCAACTTTAAAAAGTTCAAAACTCAATGTCAGATGTTACAATTAAAAAATTAATAAATTTTTTTATTGAAATTCAGATTTCTAATGGCCGTATTCTACAGTTAGCTACATAGTTCTTTTTTTTTTTTTTATAATGTTTAATTTTTTATTCTTTTTTGTTGTTGGTTATACATAAGTACTTTCTATACTTTTTATTTGCATCAAAACAAACCTTTACGACTTTCTGTCAGCTGGATTTTTTATTTTTTATTTTTTAATCTCTGATTGACAGTATTCCTGCCGTTTCACTTTTACTTTCTGTGCAGAGAAGTGTGTGAAAATTTACAGAAATTTAAAAAGTGATTGTTAGTGGAAAAAAAAAAAGTTTGTACATACACAAATGAATGCAAATTATTCCTCTGTTTTTCCAAAATGAACGAATAAATTTACAGATTCTGGTACGAAACTGAAGCAATAACATCATCATCCGTTTCTCTTCAGTCAGAAAAACACGTACGAATATTTTATAAGTGACGATACACGGAGCTGATTCTCATTATTACTCATCATATCTCAGGTACTGCTGTGCTTGGCCTATCATTATCATTATCATTATTATTATTATTATTATATACATTTCTCATTCACTATATTAGTGTTGCATGTTGTGAATCGCCTCTTTAGTTAAATGGAAAAAGGCTCAAAGTCGACGCAGAATCTTTTGCACGACTAGCGACAGATTTACTCATAACATATATATATAAATATATATATACGTCGCAGTAAATTTTAGAAATTGATCCCCTGAGATTAAATAAAAGCATTTCGCCGTGCGTCTTTCAGTCTGCAGGGACGCAAGACAAATTAACGAGCTGTTCTGAGATCAGATTTTGGCAGGAAGGTAAATCTGAGTGTTTCTCGAAGCCTATGCAGATACACGCCCACCATGCCTGAGCTCTTTTTTATAATTAACCTGTAAGTGAATTAAAAAAAAAAAAAATTCAATGAATTGAAAAAAAGAAAGGTTTTGTAATTTTTTTGCGTGCAAACTGTTGCAAAATGGGTCTTGTTTCATTGTATGCTGTCATTACCAGTGGATGTGCAATAAATGAATTTAAGGCTGTTTTATAATACTGATGTGTGTGTGTGTGTGTGTGTGTGTGTGTCTTATTACATTATTTTATATCATTTATCTGTATTTACTTTAGACATGGAAGAATATCACTTTTTCTTGTCTGATACTGAAACCTTGAGTATCAGCTGATATCGATAGCCATCGGATATATTTTTTTTCTTTTAAACCTACACTTCTGGGCAAAAAAAAAATTCTCCAAGCCCAAAATCTGAAGCTTTTAATGATCTTAACAACAAATCATTGGTCAGGAAATGAACAAGAATTAAACAGGTAGATAAAGGAGCTCAGTATGCGAGAGCTTTTCCCTTTGATTTCTTTAAATGTTTAAGCCTCGTGGCTCTCGATGGGCTTCAATAATAACTAATCTTTTAAGAAAAAAATCCCAGAAGATTTTTCTGGAACATTTTGAACACCATTTTGAATTTTGCATCAAACATTTTATTCATTATCATGATTTTACGTATAAGAAGACTATAGAAGTGAATTTCCCTGTTTCTGTTCAGGAAATGAGCAAGAATTAAACAGATAGATAAAGGAACTTAGTATGGAATATCTTTTCCCTTTGATTTCTGTAAATGTTTAAGTTTTGTGGCTCTCGATGAGCTGCATCAGGTGCGGCAGATAACCAAATAATCACTAATCTTTAAGAAAAAAAAAAATCCCGGACGATATTTTTGGAGCATTTTGTACACTCAGACATGCGTTAGTTTGAATTTTGCATCAAACGTTTTAATCATTATCATGATCTGTTTCTAGCTTTTCCCCAAACAGCAAAAGGAAACCAGCGAGTGGAGGCACAGGAGCTCTCAGGAGTGCATCTGTTTCATTCCTGCTCATTTTCTGACCAGTGATCTGTTTTTAAGACCATTAAAAGCTTCATATTTTGCCATTTTAGACTTGGCCTTTTTTGAAGGAGTGTACTCAGCTTTAAAATGATTTTATAGCCAAAAAAAATACAGAACTAAAAATGCAGCTTGTTCACACACACACAAAAATCACTTCCACTGAAAATATAAATAAATACAATCAAATACACACTTCTGATGTTATCATGTGAACTATGTTAACCTGCTTGACGTTGCTGCACTGCACGCACTTCTCTAAGAGTTCAAGTCTCTTTATGTGTAAACATTTCCAGTTCCAGGAAAAAAGAATCTTTTCCAAAATAAAAAAGGGTCCTTTTAGTGAGGAGTATTTCCACATGGCTGGTGTGACAACATCTCTCACATGTTTTGTGGTGGTGTTAATGTTAGCCCACTGACATTTACAGCATTCAGGAGACACCCTTATCCAGAGAAACTCACATTTATAGAACTGAGCAGTTGAGGGTTAAGGGCCTTGCTCAGGGGCCCAGCAGTGGTAGCTGGGATTTGAACTCATAACCTTCTGAGAAGAAGAAGCAGATATTAACCACTGAAGTACCACTAAGCTACTTTAACCTGCTTGACATTGTTGCACTACATGCACTTCTCTAAGAGTTCAGGCTGGATTTGTTCCAGGATCAGATCAGATTCATTCGTTTGTTCGTTTGTTTGTTTTTTTTTATCCTGATATCTGATCCACTGGGGGTTTTTTTGTTTGTTTTTTTGCTGGTATCCAATAATCAGTCACATGACACATCAATATTCACAATATTGATCATAGATCGATCATAACTTTTGTTGTTTTGTGTTTAATTCAACTTATGCGCTCCTATTCAGTAGGAATTGTTATCATTGTTATAAGAACAGCTATAATTACGGCTGTAATGGTCCTCATTTTCAACACATTTAAAAGAAAATAAAAAGCACTCTCGGATTTACGAGAAGTTACGAAGCTACACAATAATAATTATGTTAGTAGGATGACATTTAAATGTGTTGTTTAATTCCTTACTGCGTAATAGCAGTCTATCACAACTGCTTAAATTATAATACAGTGATTAACTGTTATTTGTTTAATAATTTACTAATCGTTTAATTAATGTTATACTTTACATATACACTGAGTGGCCACTTTATTTCTTTAATCTAGCTTATATCTACATAAGACATAGCTTTTATCATAAACAGATAATCCAGAGTGTCCAGGAAATAATGGAAACACGTTGAGCAAAATCCACAAAAACATGATACAGCGGCTGAGGAAATGCGTAGAGCGTAAAGCTGAACATGTTGTAAATAAGAAGTACAAAATTACATACATGTAGTTTTACTCTCATTGGTTAACTCTAACCCTAACCCCTTCGTCCAACCTGTATAATATTAACTCTAAGTGATTTAAGACATGGCCTGACAATAACTAAGTATAATTTTGGCACAATAAAATAAACTATACATCTAATACAATAATACACCTGTGTGCAGGAATTATGATCATACATTTACATGCATGTGTGGAAAAAATTAAATATTCTGTATAATATCTATACGCACATGCATATTGAGAAGTAATGCAATACAATGATACATTTCTAGAATGCCTGCATTTTGGAAAAAAATGAATCTGTGTGCATGTATTACAGAAACTTACACAACTGCATGCATGCATTATGATAGAAAATGGATTTGCATGCATGCATTGTGTAAATAGTTCATATGTGTGCATGCATTTCAGGAACTAATGCATCTGCATCAGTGCTTTCAGGGAAATAACAGATATGCATGCACTTTAGGGATTAATTCATCTGTGTGCATGCGTTATAACACGACTGCATGCAGGGAAATAATGCGACTGCATGGAATATGCATTCTGTGAAACAAGACGGGAATAAATAACATCACACCTGCATGCACGCTTGTGTTTAGAGGAAATAAGAATTCAGGACGAGCACAGTAACTAAATATAATTTTGGCACAATAAAATAAACTACACATTTAACACAGTAATACACCTGCGTGCATGAATTATGATTATGATTTACATGCATGTGTGGAAAAAATTAAATATACTGTATAATACCTATACGCACGTGCATATTGGGAAATAATGCAATGCACTGATATATTTCTAGAATTCCTGCATCTGGAAAATAATGCATATGCATGCAGGCATTCCCGGAAATGATGCATCAGCATGAAAACATTATGGAAATGTTGTTGTTGTTGTTGTTGTTGTTGTTGTGCTTAAATCTCAATGAATGCATGCATTATAGTAGTCAAAGTAATCTTAGCGTGTGCAAAATTAAACATCCGACACATTAGACTATAAACTAATATATAAAATATTTGTATCACGAAAACAAACAAACAAACATTCTCAGGTTATTATTTTTTTTTTTTACAAAAGCCATGGATGTCATGAGAAAACTCCAGGCTCATCACACACTGCACACTGAGCTTTGTCGAACACGTGACGTGCGCGTCCCCGCTGCTGAATGTACGTCATGCGCAACGTGCGCGTAACCGCTCCTGAGCGACAAGATGGCGGCGTCCGCCGGATCAGGTAAAGCCAGTTTTTTTTCCCCGTTTCGTTTAAATACTATGTGAAATCGTTTTCTAACTCATAAATTCGAGTTTGAATAAACAGACGATGCTTTGTGTAGCTATTTTTCAAACTCTGTGACTAAATCTATATCGTTATTTTTAAAGAATTTAAAGAATAGTGTGTGAGAGGTTAGCTAGCGAGTTAGCATTTCCGAGTTGTCATTTTTCCTCACCGGTATTCCGCTGGCTAAGTCCCGCCTCTCGCGCTGCGATTGGTCGGCAGAGTTAGGACTCGTGCTCTGTGATTGGTCAGCAGGGTTAGCTCTCCTGCGCTGTGATTGGTTAGTAGTATTTCTTCATTGTGTACATATTAAATATTACCATCTTTAACACATTTAAACTCGTATTTCATTTTACAATTACGCAATTGCTAGGAATGTGTTTCTATTACAAACATAACGTCAATCACTATTTAAATTGTTCCCGCCTTTTACTACGAGCGATTAGCCAATCATAAAGCAGGAGGCGGGGTTTGTCGGAATACGGGTGGGGAGGAACTTGTGCCGGTGTTTTTTTTTTTTTTTTAATTTATTGTCATTATTATTATTGATTTTTTTTTTAAATACTCGTAGCTTAAGTGTGAGCCATTTCCTCATCCTTTTTTTCGTCCAAAGACTGACGCATGTTGTTGTGTAGCAAATTAGCACAACATTCTCCTGGAGTTTGATAAGCCTATAATGCTAATTAGCCAGCTAGCTAGCTAGCTAACTAACTTAGTCATTGCAGCGTCATGACACATACGTTACTGAACCTGCAAAACAAGCTGGAGCAAGAACATGAACATACCCGCGTGCACCTGCATGAATTCTAGCAAATTCTACAATGCATTGTGGGAAATAATCAATCTACATGCATGCATTTTGGAAGATTATATACATGCATTATGGGAAATAATGCAACTGTGTGCATGCGTTATGGGAAATGATACATCTGCATGCATGCATCCGTTCTAGGGGGAAAAAAATACATCTGCATGCATGCATTCTGAGAAATGGGTACATCTGAATGTATGCGTTCTCTTTATGCATGCATTTTGAAAAAAATATATATTTGCATGCATGTAATTTGGAAAGAATTAATCTGTGTGCATGTATTACGGAAAATAACACAACTGCATGCATGCATTATGATAAAAAATGTTTGTACATGCGTGCATTATCATAAAAATGGATTTGCATGCATGCATTGTGTAAATAGTTCATATGTGTGCATGCATTTCAGGAACTAATGCATCTGCATCAGTGCTTTCAGGGAAATAACAGATATGCATGCACTTTAGGGATTCATTCATCTGTGTGCATGCGTTATAACACGACTGCATGCAGGGAAATAATGCGACTGCATGGAATATGCATTCTGTGAAACAAGACGGGAATAAATAACATCACACCTGCATGCACGCTTGTGTTTAGAGGAAATAAGAATTCAGGACGAGATCATTAATTACTTTCCGGTAAAAAATAATTTTTTGGATGTTGTGCTTTAACGCGCCGGATCATTCACGCTTTTCCTCCGTCTGTTCCAGGGGTCAAAGTTCCTCGTAACTTCCGGCTGCTGGAGGAGCTGGAGGAGGGGCAGAAGGGCGTGGGCGATGGGACGGTGAGTTGGGGTTTAGAGGACGATGACGACATGACGCTCACGCGCTGGAGAGGAATGATCATCGGCCCGCCCCGGGTGAGAGTCTGTCGGCTTTTCCTCAGATTTACACACAGAACATCTGCTGAACAAACATCTCCAACATCTCCAACATTTCCAACATCTCCATGATCCCAAAATCTCCAACATTTTCAACATCTCCATGATCCCAACATCTCCATGATTTCAACATCTCCAACATCTCCATGATTTCAACATCTTCAACATTTCCATGATTTCAACATCTCCAACATTTTCAACATCTCCAACATTTTCAACATCTCCAACATCTTCAACATCTCCATGATTTCAACATCTCCAAAATCTCCAACAGTTCCAATATCTTCAATATTTCCATGATCTCCAACATTTCCAACATCTCCATGAGCTTAACATACATGCTGTATACCCCTCCCCCTTTCACTGCACAGTGGGCGGGGCTAATCTTCTGTAATATTTGCATAAGCTCCACCCTTCACCAATCACAAAGCTGGTTTTTTTTTTTTTTTTTTAATTTTATCAGAACGTTCCGCTCGAGTCGCCTCTTCAGTTCCGACGAGCGAAAGTTTCTGCGTAAAAAAGAGAAAGAAACAAACAAAATGGCGTCAAAATAAAACAGTGAAATGAGCAGATAATAAAAATAACAATAAATAATAATAATAATATCAGTGACAGAAAAAAAAATAGAAATGTAAAAAATATATATAATTAAGTGTGCATAAAATAAAATAAAAATACAATCATTAATAATATAATCAAAAAATGTGTAAATTTTTTTATTTATGTACAATAAGTTAAAAATAAAAAGAAGAGAGTTAAAGTACAATAATAAAAATAAGTATATAAAAAAGAATAGAAATAAATAGTAAAAAAAATTCTGTAAAAATAGAGTAAAAGTGTAGTAATTAAAATAATGTAATAAAAAATGTGTAAAATTAAAAAAGTATAAAAAGAATGAAAATAGAAAAATAGTGTAAAAATAGAATTATTAGAATCTCTAATAATTTAGTTTATAATAAATATAATAAAGTTTAAATGGAATTAAAGTACAGTAAATAAAAATATAATAAAGTGTTAAAATAGGAAATAATATAGTAATAAACATAATATAATAATAAATGTGCAAAAATATAATAAAATTATGATTTAAAATTTAATTTTATATTATTAAACAGTGTAGAAATATGAAGTGTGTAATAAATGTACTGTAATTAACATAATTTTATAAATTTATTTTAAAAATTTAATAATATTGCAATTAAAATAAAAAATGAAAGTGTGTAAAATAGAGTAGAAATTCAATAATTAAAATAATATAATAATGTGTGAGAAAATATTAAAAATATATAATTTGTAAAAAAAAAAAATTGAATAAAATTACAGTAATTAAAGTAGTACAATAAAATAAATATAATTTATTTAATAAATACATAAATAATAAATAATAATAATTGCCGTTATTAAAAATAATAAAGAGAAAAAGTGTGAAAAGGAATAAAACTATGAGAATAAAGTGATATTTTTGGTGAGCTGATGCTCCGTGTGTGATTTCCGAACTTTTTTGCGCTCCTCCTCAGACGATCTACGAGAACAGGATATACAGCCTGAGGGTGGAATGCGGACCTCGGTACCCAGAAACGCCGCCGGTCGTCCGATTCGTCACCAAAATCAACCTGAACGGCGTCCACAACTCCAACGGCGTGGTGAGTACGGGACTTACGAGTGCAGCTGATCCGTATAAGCGACGTGTGTGTGTGTGTGTGTGTCTTTAATAACGTTTGTAACGTGTTTCAGGTGGACATGCGTGCCGTGTCGTCTCTGGCGAAGTGGCAGAACTCATACAGCATCCGCGTGGTTCTGCAGGAGCTGCGCAGACTCATGATGTGCAAAGAGAACATGAAGCTGCCGCAGCCACCCGAGGGCCAAATCTACAGCGTCTAATCCACACACACACACACACACACACACACACACACACACACACACACACACACTCCCCACATTCCTGCTCCTTTCCAAGACTCTCATCATTCCCTTGTTTTATATTGCGAGGCTCCACCCTTTCCCCCCCCAAACCCCCCCTTCACCAGAGCAGCCAATCAGCATCTCTCATCACACAGAAAATCACGGACGCATCGTTATGACGCATCATACAGATCATCAGTTTTTTTGTTTTTTTAATTTTTATTTGTTATACATGCAAATTGTAAAATAACATAAATTATCTTATTGAATGTACCTGTGTGTCGTGTGTGTTATTTAAATGCTCACGTGTAACTTCCTGTTAAAGCGTGTGTGTGTGTGTGTGTGGGTGGGTGTGTGTGTGTGTGGGTGGGTGTGGGTGGGTGTGTGTGGGTGTGGGTGGGTGGGTGTGGGTGTGGGTGGGTGGGTGTGTGTGGGTGGGTGTGTTTTAACGCTTTTAAGCTTTAGTTTAGTCAAAAATAAACCATTTGTGCTTAAAATGCAGCCTGATAACCGCAGTTATGAAAAATGAATTTTAAATCTTATATCATGGGAAAAGCATAAACTCTGATCATATTCAGATAATATTGTGACATTACAGATAGAAATGTTAAAATTCAGCTCATTTCATGATAGATACGCTATATGGCCAAAAGTATGTGCACCCCTAATCCTAATGAATGATTGAGTTCAGGTGTTTCAGCCACACGTACTGCAAACAGGTGCATAAAACTTTGTATATTTTGTCGTATAAACGTATAAACAACATCAAAAGAGCTGATGTTGAATGTATTAAAAAAATTAAAATACAAAAAAATACTTGTAAGAATATCAACAAACAATTTTCAAAGAATAATTGTGATAATTCATATAATAATTCAGCTGTACTGCAAGACTTTATCGTTTAACGTTACTGTGAATGGGATTTTCTGCGCATGCGCACTTCCTCTCTCTCGCTCAGGCGGCGTACACCTCACGCATGCGCAGTTCCTCTCTCTCGCTCAGGCGGGGTATACCTCACGCATGCGCAGTACGCTGATCGGCTGAGAGTGCTGCGCATGCGCAGTGCAGAGCGCCGCTTAGCGCTCTGTGTGTGCCATATTTGTCACTGAGACAGCAAAAAAAAAACCGGTACTTCAGAAAATAAAAATAAAAAATAAAATAAAAATACTGCCGTGAAGCTGGTGAGGATATTTCTAATCACCGGCTAGATTTCATCCGAGAGGTAAAATGAGTGTAATTTAATTCAATATATTAAAAAAAAACTTTAAAACAGCAGCCGGGTGCTGTTGCTATGCTAAGCTAAGCTAAGCTAAGCTAGCGGTAACTAGGAAGCCGGTTAAACTAATGATTGTTAGCTAGCTACCTATTTGAGCGTGTTAGCATGTTAGCGCTATAACTGTGGTTAAGCTAATGCTAAACCAGCTAATAAGTTTATATTCAGTCTATTCGGTAGCTAATGTTAACCAGATGACGTAATAGCCAAAGGTTAGCATAGTTACTTAGCTCACTGTTTATTGCACTATAACATTAACATAATGTGTTAATAATAACAATAATAATAATAATAATTATCTCTGGTGAATATTTTATTTATATAATTAAATATATATAAAAATAATAAGCTCTTCTAATAGCAGAAGATGAATGAGACTGAAGTTTGTGGTTTGTGTATAAATATAAATAAATTACATCATTAAAAAAGGAACATAAATGTAAATTATCAGCAAGTCTTCTTATATTTGTTGAATTAGTTTCTTTTTTCACTTTTTTCGTGTCTTATTATCTTATTTTTCCTCTTTATTCAAACAGAAATTCCTCGAATCCACTCGTACACGTTGATTATATTTGTCTGATTTTTAAGTGGAATCTGTGATCTGATTTTTTATCTTTAAAATTATAAACTCGGAAGCGAAACCAAGCAAAGAAAGATTTTCACGCTGATTAGTGAGTTATTTAGTTTGTGGACAGGCCACGCCCCCGAGCGAGTAACGACACGCCTCTCTTTTCCGAATGTTAATAATAAAATGCGGCATTTGTTGCTTTTCTGTCCTGCAGGTGTTCAGGAGCGTCACGGCCGCGGCGCGTCCCCTTTCTCTCTGACGTCGTCGCCTCCTGTGCCAAACTGTCGGACATGTCGGGTCCAGTGCCGAGCCGAGCGCGGGTTTACACCGAGGTGAACACACACCGGCCCCGGGAGTACTGGGATTACGAGTCCCATGTGGTCGAGTGGGGGTACGGAACTCTCCTTCTGATACACACACACACACACTCACACACACACACACACACTCTCTCTCACACACACACACACACACACACTCACACACTGCTATAAATATGCAGCAAATATCGCAGAATATTCTCTCTGTCTCTCTCTCTCTCTCCCTCTCAGTCCTGTCTCTCTCTCTCTCTCTCTCTCTCTCTCT